>JACJUY010002939.1:57897-85747 GCA_014220935.1 Platorchestia sp. MABIK | reverse complement strand
ACATCATTAAATCCGGAAATGTCTTTATGTACAAATTTATTTATATATTTACTGACCAGTGCTGTTAATGGTAGACCAATTGTATGCCCACATTACGTGAAATAGTGGTTTTGATTAAAAGGTTCAGTGAGAAAATGTGCCGTCACAGTCGCATTAAAATGTTGAAATTTTTTTGTTTTCTAAGAGTCTAAATCGAGATGCTCAGTGTTCACTTTAATATTTTTGTTAATTGTTTGCTTTTTTAGCTCTTGTACAATGCATGTTTTGTATTTTTGGCAAGTTGATTTGAAATGTAAGGCTAATGTACATTGTGAGTCGTAATGTTGGTCACTTGCTTTTCTCTCCTATTTTAATTTTGCTCCCGGTATCGTACTTCGCCCATACACTTCGTCTTATTTGTGTGTTATTATTCGGGTCACAGGTAGGTTTCTTTTTATTGTATTCAAAGCGCCATTTTTGTGTCATGTTGAACTTATACGCTTCCTTCAAGTAAATATGATTTGAACATTTTAGTCAGTCGTTTTTCAATCATTCTGGTAAAATTTTGCAGTATAAGACGTTCTCCCTATATATTCCTCCCAACTCTCTGTAAACCTTTTTTCTTAAATTCCTCTTCTTTTCTGTCGAGGATTGAAATTCTTTCTTCGTCACCTGTTTCCCCTAACACGGTAAGGTGGGTCGAAAAAGCACTGTGACAACTTCAGGGTGTTAATGGTGTTATCTTAACTTCGTAACATGTGACTAGCTAGTGCAGGGCTTCTCAACCTTTCTATCATCGTGTACCCCCTTAGCTTAATAATGTATCTTCATGTACCCCCAGCAGATTTAAAGGCTTAAGAAACCATAAAAATACACTTAATGATTAATAATAATAAATACTTATACGGTTGTATGTAAGTATATCTTGTACATTTTAGCAAATGAAGTATGTTAAATATACCCCTAGGGGTACATGTACCCCGGTTGAGAAGCCCTGAATTCTATTATTTGCATTACCAACTTTCTATTTATTTCTAAAATTTAAATGGCTGCTATTCGTTCGAATAACAAAAATTTAAACGAATATTTCTGCAGGGCTCGCACGCATCTTAAATTGTACGGATTCCGATGTAGACCAAGTCGTGCGCATTGATGAGGGAACGACCCCTCGAGTGCTCTCTTTTTTTTCCCTCCTTTTCTGTTGGCTTTTTTATTATTATTCACCATGCATAAGATTCAACGCATTAAATTTTTTAATTTGCTTCATAAAGAACCAGGTTGTGCCACATAGTCATGAAGATAAGTTTATTCTGAAAAGCACATATTACCTGTCCAAACTCGATAAATTTTGCATTAATGTGTTGTGTACTTCATTTGCTCTCTTAATTTCGGAGTCATTTTTTAGTTAAAGTAGTGAAACGATTATCCTCTGTTGAAACATTGTTGAAGTCTCGCTCAAGATCTTCAATGATATTTAACAAGCTTTTGGGTCCATTTGGGTGTTTTTAGAGGTAGGATGCTTGTTTTATTCCTAATTTCATACGGAAAGTGCGTATTCTTCCAATGATTTAATTAAAATGTGCACTTAGAATCAACTTTGCAATTTAGCATTAATTTGTGACTTTTAAAAATGATATGAAATTGTCGCATCCTATTTCCGGCACATTCATTTTCTATCATAACTTAGTTAACGAGGCTGGAAGCACTTTAGAGAGGCAATAATTGAATGATCCTTGCTGACAACAGCTACTTCCATTCCGTGTCGGTAGTGAGGAACTACTGGGCGAGATATTGCTTGCTCAAGCACTGAACGGTAAATTTATACCGGGTGTCCCACAAAAATCTCCACGACTTTTAATTGATAATATTTTCGCTTTAAATTAACATATTTGAATTATATTTTTTTGAAAAATGTAGTAAATTTTGCTTCCTTTTCGAATAATTTAGGTTTTTGAAAGTTGATTGAATAACCACTTTATAATGATCGATTTACTGGAAGGGTTAGAAAAATTAATTGTTCGAAGGAAAAGTTTTTAAAACAATATTGATATTCTTACTTATTTTGTACTTTCCAAAAAATCGAACTAACAAAAGTTTAAAAGAGTAACAAATCATTGCCTTAAAAAACGTTAAAATAAATAAGTAATTTAGTACCCTTCGACATACCCTTCATTTCTTTCAAGGCAAGTATTACTTCTAGCCACTATTGAACGAAGAGTTTTGCGGATTTTTTCACCCTTTTCTTTCAGTTCTTGAAGCACTGTTATTGAAAACACTTTAAACTTGAAACCTCTCAGAGGATTTAAATACTTGGTGGCATTAAGGATACATCACTGTGAAATTATTTTCATCAGTAGGTATCGAGAAATGAAGAAGAACAACAGTGTTGTTTTTACAACTTTTCCATTGAACAATTAGTTTTTCTACCTCTCTCAGTAAATCGATCACTGTAAAGTGGTTATTCAACCGCTTTTCAAAAACTTAAATTACTCGAAAAGGAAAAAAAATTACTACATTGTGAAACGAGGACAATTCAAATACGTTAATTTAAAGCCGAGATATAATCAATTAAAAAGTCGGGGACAATTTTGCTGGACACTCAGTATAGAGCTATGCTCGTAACTTGAACAAATTTCGGGATGTTGACCATGTTAGCATTGTCTAAAAGGACAGGGAACTATTAAAGTACTACCACATTACATTGACTAATGAATACTATTGCACATCCATGGGAACATTCCTATCATCCCTCCGACATGTTTCATGAAGAAGATTTAAGCAGTCAATGTGAATTTGTCGTTATACGTTAGGTTTATTAAGTCGTCATTAGCAAGGAGGTCGAATCAAACTCTTCATATGCATTTCAATTGTCCCATAAAATATCACTTACATGATTCAGGTGAACAACATTTCGGTAAATACATACATATATTGTTCTACATGTGAAAAATACTATGTGGATCAAAAGTACAACTTAAAATAAACATAATGCTCAACTTTTTCCAACTCAATTCAAGTTTTTCTCACTTCACTCTGGTGTTTTCTGATATTACTGGGTATCCGTAGCTACATAGTGGCACTCTAAATCACACACACAAGATGCATAGCATTGTTTGAGTCGTGGGGCTTTACCGTCGTCTGGTAAAAGTCTCGGCGGTCTGAGTGACTGTGGCACGTCGGTCTGACGTCAGACTTTGTCTCAGTTGAGCTTGGCTAACGTGTGCGTAGGGGTGTGCCAATTTTGGTGCGCTTGTTTTTCGTCTGAAGATGCCATAATTTGCCTGAAACATGACTAGTGATCAAAAAATAGGCGACACGCTGCTGTCCCACTGGGATGTGGTGGCAGTAGTTATTTATTTAGTCCTTGTATTTGCTGTTGGGATATTTGTGAGTATCATTCCCTGCATTTCTGAGAATATTGATGTTTTCTGACGCCGGTCCAGAACCTGTGCGGCACCCAACACGTGCTGTGGCTCCTGCATTCGTATCAGTGCCATATACTTCTCGAAAAGCTTTTGATCCAAGAATGTAGTTTTTGAGGTTGTCTTTATTTTTAGGAAGAACTTTGCTATTTTTAGCTTATCAGGCGACGCTTTGAATGTAGACCAGACTTTTTGTACTTTATTTCGCCTAAAACGTATCGCTGAAATTGACGCGCGAAGTAAAATGTTAGTAACCTTCTGCCACACGGTATGTTGAATTTACTGGTCAATATTGAGTACAAGGATTTTAGCAATGAGCTTTAGACACAAGTGTGCGTAAACCTCTGAGGTTTGTACACTTATCATCCCAACAACATTTGTTTTCAGTGTTTCTTTCTTGTTTTTCTTCGGTTGAAGGAAGTACACAGAGGGAACTTGTTGTATCGTCACATGTTGGTGTTAATACTTCTGGTATATATTTTACGAATGTAGCATGTGCATCACTACGTGCTCGCAAAGATTTGTTTCGATCTTCGGGTTTTTGCGTCTGCCCCTGAGCACGGAGCGTGTGCTGCTGAGTGTGTAGTCTAGATACTGCTGTCACTGTGTAGAACCAGGGTTGCCAGATGAATCCATCAGCTCATGGCCACATTTTACGAAAAACGATGGCCAAAATGGCCTCTACAGAACATATAAATATTTTCTCATTTAAAATCACAATATCAATGACTTTTTAACTCACTTTGACAACATTACGGCGAAAACACCTCCTCGAGATGTTGCAGCTCTTTTGCTTCTTGAATTTTGCGATGTTTTTAAAAATAGCCTAGTGAATTTCTCATGGAGACAGCGTTCAAAAATGGCCAATTATGTGTAAATTTGTCATGAGATGGCCAATCTGGCAACCCTGGTGTATAGCTCACTTTGGTAGAACTGCACTAGAGCAGCGCGGCGACGTAGGTGTTTTCAAATAACTTACGTGGTCATAGCGGTGCAGCCGGGAGCGTAAGTTCTCCTATCGACTCGTCTAGGCCGCCCGCTGTTATTGTTTTTCTCGCCGAAAATAGTAAAATTTGAGGGTTTTTATTTTTTTACCTTAATGCATCAAGCAACGATGCAGAATTTCCATATGATGGCAGATAGCAGCGCAATTTCTTGCTGCCGGCTGTAATGATTTGAGAGCGTAAATCATTTGAATATCTATCTCCTGAAGGTATTTCAATTGCAACCTCGCAACCAATGCATCGACTGAAAAAGTGAGCCAGATGGGAACTGCTTGCTTTTTTTTGACCTTTTAGTACTTAGGAAAACCAATGCAACTCGTTTTTGGTGAATGCTTTTCGTTTTTTTCGTTCAAAGCAGTAACAGTATTCCATGTCGTGATGGCTTGTGAAGTGCTGAATTTTCTGACATGTGTATATACGCATCGGCTCTATGTTGGACACGTTACCTCAGCTGGGGGCAATGAGAACATTCTTCCAATTAGCTATCGATCGTCTGTTGCCTAGCAGCTGGTTCAGTATTTCAAACACAAATGAACACTTTATTATCATCATACTCATTTTTAGTACCGTTAATGCTTTGATCTAGCGCACCATATGCGTAGCTCTCCACGTTTTTATCTCATTGACTCTTTTGAATCTGATTAGCTATGCTTGGCTCGTAGTTCAGAATTTGGTGGAGTTATGGAAGATGTTTGGTGGTTGATGACTCCTCAAGGGGAGACAAATATTGTATCTACGCTAATTAGTGCTCCTAGGGGGAAAAAGGAACGTCCCTGGCTGAAAATTAGGTAGGCGTTCTTTTTGTTGGAATAGAAATTTTTATTTTTTTGGTTTAGGACTATAATTTTTTGGTTCCCTGCAGTCCTGTTTTTCTAGCACCCATTACTTTCATTTTCAACTTTAATTTTGTTTCATAAACTTCCTACTCAACTTACTGTTTCTATGCGCAGGGATCTTGTGTGGGAACACATCTTGTGCATAGATCCCGTTTTTCCTCAACTTCATGCTAAATAGTGCCTTCATCCAACCTCTCTTTGGAATACCTTTGTTGTAGTTAAGCAGGTGTAAAACAGCTAATTATCCAATCTTTATAATCTGCATTCAGCCTCGCTCTATGAGAGTTTTACTGTGAATAGAAACTACCCCTGAATCCTGTGGAGTTTCTGCTTAGTGCTTCTTCAGATTGAGTTGGATTCCTGAGCATCTCGTATCGAGTCAATGGTTGTTTCCAGCTAAGCAGGCGTCGAAAGTGCCACTCGCCTTCGTCAGCAAATTTTATATGTGCCGCGACTCAGATTGGACATTGCCCTTCTCTCGACTAAATTACAACTCATTTAGTTTTTAAATTCAAAAGAAAAAATACAGCTTCTTTCCGTCGAATAGGCTTGATTTTCCTTTTTCTGTCATTCTTTCCCTTTTGTGGGAGACACTGCGTACCATACAACCGTTCTATTACGTGTGAGTTCCCGCTCCTGAGTAGTTCCGTATTCTATGTATCATCTCGTAGGTCACGTTGAGATGTTCATTGATCCTGAAGAAATAGTTTTTGAACAACTTTGATGTCAGCCCCAACTGATTTCCCTTCTCGGTTGAATGAGTGCTCTGTGCTTGCTGCAGGGAGAAAAAATATTTTTGCCGGTTGTAGAACGGAATTTAAGCATGGATGATTTTGATGTTGAAATAATGGTTATTGGTTATAATAATGTTATTGGTGCTTTTTCTACTATGTCCGCAAACTTTGCACTTAGTGTAGCCTGTTAATTCTGTACGAGCTCGATCAATGTGGTATGTTCTTCGAAAATTCTCGAGCGAAGCGAGGCTCAAAATCGAGCTGAATAGACGACTTGTTAGAGTAGTTATTTTTTCTGGAATATTCGTGAAGACTTTCTCTTGAATTCTTGAATATTCGCATGACGATAGCCGATGCTCGATAACATGCGCAAATTGATACACCATGACCTCTGGGCCTTGTCTTTTGAGAACGACATCGCGTGAGAAAGTGATGTGTCGGATCAATCGGATGTCAGTAACTGTATCTTATATATCATATTCATGTGTGTGCAGCGAGTGGGTGATGAAATGGGCTTGCACCGTGAGGTGTTGACTGAAAGCTCCTTGTTGTAGATACTGAATTTAAACAATGTTATTTTGTTTCGAGTTATCTTAGAATCTCAGTGATCTTTATTTGTACTCTTCGAGTCAGAGTCGCTTGTTGCGTGTCAGTCAATTGATCGTTTTATTCATTCATAGATTGTTGTGTGTCGATTCCCTCACTTCTTTCTCTCACCAAATTTTATAAATTAAAAATTTTGTAATATCCCAGTTTTATAAATTGCTTCTAAATTTCACTGGCTAATACCGTACAGAAAATATTCTTTGTTTGTGTGTGGTTCAATTGTGTTATTATTTACTATTCTTTTTTATGGAAAGCACGGAAGGAATTGGCTTGAAAATGAACTCAAAATGAATTATTAACTTCCCATTCGTCCTTTTTAATTTCGTACTTCTTCTAGTTATTTGTGTTTAAAAACGCAAACTATTCTGTCACGTTTCTCTTTTTATGTAAACAAAGTGAGCTTTAACTCGTCATTTTTGGTAGTAAGTTTTTTTTTTAAATCGAATGGCAACTCTTATTTTAATAGCTGAATCAGTACAACGTGTATTTCCGTTCTAGATGTGAAATAATTACTAATCGATGGAAGTCTTCAGTTAACTGATTTTTTTCTCTGAAATCCCCCCTCCCCCCATCAGAGTCTGCTGTATTATCTACTAGGCCTGATGCACTTAGAGAGAGGAGAGTCTAAGAGGACTACAAATTTTTTAGAATGTCACGCACGGTCGTTGAGCTCATTGAACTGAAATGTGATATCCAACTTCTATGAAACTCGATTTCGACTCTCAGCGTTAAAGTATTTTTCACGCTGTACTCATGTACTTGCACAGAATTACTCATTTTTATAGTAGTAGGAGTCCTTGGAAATATTTTGGGGGGTGAGCATTACTTTTGGTTTTCTCTTTAATTTCCTCTCTCATATCCTACAGTAAGTCATTACGAACGCTGAAATCGGTAGGCCTAATCATGGAAGGAATATGTATATTAAATTCTCAACCTTTTTCAAGTTTTAATATTGCACTTGTGCACATGAGATGCTCACGATCCTCCAATAGAAGCACCTGAACCCATAAAATGTAAACCTGGATATATCGACAATGTTTGCCTATGTCCAGATTTTCAGTAGTTTTGGGAGATTTGTTACAGTCACTCTCCTACAGTATATTGTCATTGTTTGAAGAGCTTCGTTCAGGGAAAAATGAAAACCGAGGAAGGATCTTTTCCATCTAGTTTTAGATTTTCAAAATATCTACAGTTGTAAACTATTAAGCCATAGTTTGTGATTGTGTAACATCAGTCATGGGGTTTGTTGTGGTATGAGCATTGATGTGAGGGTTAATCGTGAGCATCGGTTACTGCAGGAAACTGAGCTGCGCGATCTGAAAATAGTTTTCTTGCCCTCCTGAGTTTAAACATAATAATTCCTTCACCTCCCCCCTCTCATGGCTCTGTTTTTTTTGGAATATTACAATTCATTTCAGCGAATTGATGTGCTTAAATTTGCTGTGCAGTCGCTGTTCCGACCGAACCGCAACACAGTCAGCGGGTACTTCCTCGCTGGACGCTACATGACGTGGCTGCCGGTGGGTGTCGAGTGCGTGGTGCTGCGTGTTGAGTGGGGACGCACTTGTCTTCTTTCCTTAGTATCAATGCATTATGTAGTGCTGATGGCGAGGGCCAAATGAGACCATCTAGTTATGGGCGTCTACTTTGTTACGTCGTATCACTATTATACGAAATTTCTACTAATATGAAATGTTTGCGTTCTCTGGTGTGTTAAGTTGTCCGATATGAACAACCAGGGCGATAATACTCCTTACATCAAATAATAACGTAGAATTTTTTTCAGATTTGGTTTCCAGTCCTCCAGAACTCAGGGTTTTAATAACTGTTTTCATTCAGAAGCTGTTAACTTGAATGGAATGAATCGATTGTGCTCATACAATGAAAATAGAAAACTGCTAGCATTCACTTGAGTGTTGTGGCGAGCGGCAAATATTTGGTAAAATGTACAGGAACGTGTGTGCGGAAGTTTTGGGTTGACCAAAGAGCGCTCTTTTTCCAGAAGTTATTTATTGCCAGACAGCTTATGGCCAACCAAATATGCAGTGAGTTGAAAAGTATTTGCGTAGAGAACACTAAAATCAACAGTTGGATTCATTATAACTATGAATGCTACGCAAAACACACGGTTAGTTCCAACGAACTTAACGCAGGAACAAGAATTGAATATTTATGGCGCATATTGAATTTAAATACATAGTTTAATTATGCATTTGGGTTAAAAAGTATTTGGACACATTTTAAGGAAAGTTATTTCGATCATCAGTGCTGTGAATCAATGTATATTTTCAATTGTTTTGTTAGTTCCACAGATGAATTTCTTCAGAAACCATTAAATGAATTCTTTGAGCTTTCAAAGTACTTGTTTCACATCTCGGTCTGCTAATTAAAAATAACAAAATTGTGGAATATTTGGATGGTTAGTTACAAATAAAATTTTAGAACATCAGATTACCTTAATAAAAACAAAGAATTGGCCATGTTGAACGTCTTCCTTCAGTCATCAAACAGAAATGTACGTTTTCGATATCTTCAAGTTTTACGGTCAACTTCTTGAATGATATTGTGTTTTAAATACTCCTTTGAGGAATACAACTATTGCATTTACTAGCGCACTTAGAAAGTAGGTGTGAGGTTCCAAACTGGAGGTTAAGTAAAGACTCAACATTTTTGAAATTGAATGATTTTTTTTATGGGTGAATACTTTTTGTCCTTTCTGTTAATCTGCACCAATTACATTCTCCTCCAGTTTTTATCTTATTTCCTAGAGTATTTTTAATCTTACTGCTGCTTTGCGCTAGTATAGGGACACTTTTTGTGCGTAGATTCCGTGAGATCTTAATTCCATACTTTTGGCGCTTTTCTTCTTCCTCTCATAGGAACACTTACGTTGTTGCTAGGGAGACTCGAACTAACTCGTAATCTAATCCAGTAAGTGTGGCATAATTTTCTAATCGTTTTTTTTTGTGAAAATTCCTTCAGCGTGAATTCGATTTAAATGTGTGAATAAGTAACACAAGAAAGAAGAATATTTTCATTCAGCGTTGCCAACATCAAAAATCTGGATTTATGCGAATTTCGCTCCTCTGTTTGGATTAAATTCTTAATTTTGAAGGTATTCCTATCTACTTGACATATGATGAAACCTTCATTCAATACAACCCTTGTAAAATCACATAATACACAGGACACGGTTCAGTCTACACAACCCTTGTGAAATTATAGTATAGAATACAGGACACGGTTGCATCAAATTAAGAGCGTGTAACTCAGCTATTCTCAACCTTTCCNCCTGTTCGCCAGCAACATCGGCTCGGAGCATTTCATTGGCCTCGCGGGCTCTGGCGCGGCCGCCGGTGTCGCTGTGGGGGCCTTCGAACTCAACGTAAGGCGGCGCTGTTCTCTCTGTTTACGGGGCACGTAAGGCGGCCCTGTTCTCTCTGTTTACATGGCACGTAAGGCGGTCCCGTTCTCTCTGTTTACGTGGCACGTAAGGCGGTTCTGTTCTCTCTGTTTACGTGACACGTAAGGCGGTCCTGTTCTCTCTGTTTACGTGGCACGTAAGGAGGTCCTGTTCTCTCTGTTTACGTTGCACGTAAGGTGGTCCTGTTCTCTCTGTTTACGTGGCACTTAAGGCGGTCCTGTTCTCTCTGTTGAGGCGGCTGGAAAGGCGCAATCGTCTCAAATA
The DNA here is from genome assembly GCA_014220935.1 of Platorchestia sp. MABIK. Classification (NCBI taxonomy): domain Eukaryota; kingdom Metazoa; phylum Arthropoda; class Malacostraca; order Amphipoda; family Talitridae; genus Platorchestia; species Platorchestia sp. MABIK. The sequence continues at coordinate 75,478 of JACJUY010002939.1, read as the reverse complement.
GAAATGGGAATGAGTTTTAGAGGGAAACAAAATGCGGTTAACATTCCGTACAGGGATTGGATGTATATGAAAAAAGTGATTTAGGTTTACTTGTAAAGAATTTTGATTACGCTTAAGTTATGAAAACCCTTGAAAGTGCATATTTCGTAATTTATCGCATCATGTATTAACTCTTTAAATAAATTTAATGGGTATGAAATTGAGAGTATTAGTGAATCAACTTTTTTGCCTAACTTATATTTACATAGAACAAACTTTGAAAAATTAACGTTCATACTCCACCAGGGGCATGGGATGGGTAATAAGCTTAGGTGAGTTAGGTTTGTCTATCGTGTGCTATGGGGACTGGCGCTCCCAGAGGAGATACTGTTAGGTTACCTCAGCTATAGATGGGCCTTTGGAACTTCTATCTTTCGTGCCCACTTTACTTCTTTCAGTTTACACACCTTCTTCGCTCACGATAAAATTAACTTTGAAGAGTTACTCATGTGCAGTGGAGTAATACAGTGCATTTATCTTCATTTACACGATTTGCTGCACGTGTTGACCAGTACAAGGGCACTATAAGTAGTTGGATAATGTTGAAATTTTACTAAAATAGTGTTTGTATTCATGCATAAATATTTGAAAAATTGATCTCTCACTTTTCTCCTGGTACACAAATATAAAGTTTGAAGGTTCAAAAAGAAAAAAGCCTTAACGTTATACTACGTTTTTTCTATCGTGCTGGGAAAATAAAATCCAAAATCCTTTATTGATGATGCTAAATCCGCCGTTAACTACGCAGTAAGTATGATCTGTTTGGAAACACTGAGTGTAATCCCCTAAGTGGTCGTACCTTTGCTATGAGCACTCGATTATTGATCAATCTGTGGTCACACTCGTAGTCCGAGGAAAATGATCAGCTTTTTATGTGAGCAAAAAAATCATGAATAACTTCACCGAAACTGGCTGAAACGCAAACCGTAGAATTTTTGTTTACTTTTTATTTTATTTATTTCCCATGTCGGAAATGTTTGGCTTCAGGGCCTTCAATTGAAAAAAAATCAGTTGGAAAGAAGTGAAGTTTATCTACCTTCCAACAAGATTTTATTCCCTCGTCGCCACAAAGCATTCGAGAGTGCCAGAGCCAGAGCCTGCGAAAAAATGTGGCCGCCCAAAAACTACATACACAAAAATTGCTTCCAGGTAATTGTTTGAACTCTATGGACGTTTGAGGTTGATTTGTTGTGGAATTCAAAACCTGCGTACAAATCAGTGTTGGAAGTATCACTCAAGCGATAGTATTTTGTTTTCATCAAGCATGGACTGAAATTCTTGAGAAGATTCGATGTCATAATTGGGAAAATTTCTACGGTTGCGTGATTCGTGTCATGAGAAATAAGCTAAAACACGTTGAACAAAAATGTGAACCATTGTCAATAAAATACCTACTGTTGCTGATAGCCCACTTCATGCGTTCTGCTGTTGAATTCAGGAATTCAGTGTATGTTCGGAAGTCATTTTAATTAGACAAGGATTCGATATAACATGGGGTTTGCATTGCGTGTATTATATTAAACTGTATTGTTGGGTTCCTTCATGCCAGGAAGCTAACACACCTGATATTGTGATGGTTTACGGGGTCCTTCAGAGAATTTGGTGATGGCAACCAGTGTGTTGCCTGTTGGAGAAATTCGTGATCAAGATTCATTTCGTCAAGAAACTAATCTTAGTTCTAATTTCTACCCAAAACTCATTTCAAAGAAAGACTGATACGTGTTGCGTGAGCAGTCGAGTCTTGCTTGCCAAGATTTTTAGCTCAGTTTACTACACTTGCTTCTACTGTAGCGTATTTGTTATTCTTGAATGGGACCAATTATGATGTAAATACTTGAAAGGCCTTTTCATGTTTTGTCTCGCAACAGTCAAAAAATGTTTTTGAAATCCGTCTAATTAATGTGATCACTTTGTTTATAGTCCGCCTGATTAAAAGAGACTGCGACACTCATTGCACTGAAATGAATGAAGGGATCACGCTGCAGTCGGCAGTATTTCCCTCGTTAACTTTTGCCGTCATTTTCACCGTGGCATTCCGCGCTATCTACAAAATTGGGTCATATTGTAGGCTTAGTATTTAGGCCTTTACCGCTGTTAGTTGCACTCCGCTTTTCTCTGTCGCAAGAGCCTCACCAATTTCGCAGCAGAACAAGTACACACGCGCCTTAATCTCAAAATTGGCGATGTGCGCAGATCTCCTGAGCCTTTATATTTTGTGTGTACTCAGTTCACTAACCTCGCAATGAACCGTTAGCATTGAGAGCTTTGTGCTCTTTTGAAATGGAAAATGGTTCATGTCATGTATGTCTACGACAGAACTTGTGGACTGGGATTTATTTTTGTGGTTTAAACATAAGTTTTTATATTTTTACAATAAAACATTTACCGTGTGTTTATTGATAAAATTTCCTCGTTTGGTTGCTTTGAAACTGCTTGATCAAACATAATATGGAGATTGAAAATTTTAGCATTAAATTTTTTAGATAAATCTGAGTTATGCGTACACTACTCTTAGTAAAAAGCACTCATCATCATAATACTTAAACCATGTTAGTCTTCATCTCATTTTAGTTGGGCTGTAATAGTGAGAACTAGTTTGAATAAAAAATTCAAGGAGACAAGATAGAGCTCAATCAAAGTTTGACGTAAATTCATAGCTCATAGATGTTTTGAACTATCTGGATATGTTAAAATACTAGTTAATTTGTTCAGAGAATTTGCAGATCAGTTTCAACGTGTCACTGCGTGCTGTGCATTCTGTAAAATCGAGGGCGAATAATGACAAATTGAGTGTCTGAGCAGCTGAGTCAGCATTGGAGGCTTCTAGAGCAAGAAGGACGGAATCTTCAGATCAAATGCTTGGCGTGATTACCTATCTTGAACAGTTACGCGTTCAACATGCTCTCAGCTTACCACAATATTTAATGATTGCAGAAGAAGTTAGAATAAACGCATGATGACTTTTTCGCATGAATTGCCCCAATTTCCCTAATTGTTAGCTTTGGTGACATTTCTCACGTATTCATTAAAATATCTGTATATAATGCTGTAAGTATCTAACTTGAGTTGTGATTACACTAAGAAAAGGGAAAAATGTCATTTTCTAAGTTATATCTCTTGTGCGTATCATGAATAATCTTCGTTGAATAAATGCAATCTTATTTATTTCTGTTTTATTTTTATTTTTAAAAATCATTCGATTCACTTTACTGCGATAAGTAGCAAAGCCAATATAACTAAATTTAATGATCTATCTCAGATAAGCGCAGGAGTCCAGTGCAACTATTAAAAGTGATTATAGCTTCTACAGATACGAATATCTTCTGGAATGTTTCCCCTGTTGCCAAAGCCTCCAAGAATATCGAAAATTTAGACCGATTTCATTCCGTTTACAGTAGCCATCGTTGACTGACACTCAGGGACCAATTTTCTGATCGATCAGAAATTCTGACCTAAGTACATTGTAGATAGGTGTAGGTCAGGATCTACATCTGTGAATTGACCTATATATGACCGATACAATCATCTTTGCTCCATTAGTTTATGACAGGAGTTCTTAGTGGACACCCAAAATGCTTGCAGTAAAGTTATCGTTTTTAGTGACTAGCTGAAAACAATGTAAATAAATCCGAGTTCCATGGGAACCTTTTCGTTACAGGTCATTGTAACTACTTACTTTCGTTGATTTTGATCCGTAAATTTATGGAGAATCTTTCTAGATGATTTGAATCCCATTTTTCATTGAAAGCATCAGCAGACGACGGAAAAAATTAGAAAACATTTTTCTAGCTTTTATGATATACATCCATCTCGTAGACCGTAGAAATCTATGATTCTTTCTTCGGTGATTGCTAAAATTCGGCATCAGAGGCCTCTTCCTAAAGCAGTGGCCACGCCCATTGCATGTTGATTAATAATGCGACGCACTGTTGAGCTGATATTTTTAAGTGTACGCTTGCGAAACATAAGAGTATAGTGATTTTATCGCAGTTAAGACAGCATTATCGGTTGCGGGTTGCATGTATATTGTCACTCCCGGTTGTCAGCATTACTTGGACTCGTCATGAATGTCAATGAGTATCGAATTCGTACTTTTCAGGTAAAAATGTATTATACTTAGTCGCCATATGAACCATTGTGTATTTTCCTATCTCTGAGTTGAAGGTAGACACGAATATGAGCATCTTAAGAAAACTTACTGAGTTTTACACATGAGCGCTCAGGGTAGGATTTCTACGGAACAATTTAAGGAGAACACCAGTATTAACGGACGAAAATTACCTGCATTCCAGCAGATAACCATGTTAAGAGATGCCACCTATGCTGGTTTTCTGTATCGACCAAAATAGTTTGTTTCTCTCTGAATTGCCGTTCAATGTTTGTTTTAAGCTTTATGAAAATGAATACTTTTAGGAAGCCATAAAATTGAGATTATCGTTGTTTTCTGTTATAGATAGAAAGTCAGGCTGTAACTCATGAGACTGAGTAAGGCGTGTTTGCTGTGTCGAAAGAGCGTATTCAGGAAACTTGTATTTCTCTGACACACGGCACTTCTGGTATGAACGTCTGCCCTAAACAAAAATAAAACTGTCGAATACTTATTCCAAGGAGCAAAATTTATTGCCTGAAGCCACGTACCTGAAGTAGTTTTGATAGAAATTAACACGACATCCAGGTGCTCGTTCACTTTGCAAAATATTGCACTCAGGCTAAGCTCGAGAGGTCAGACTGCCGAAGTTACGACAGATATACACTCGTTTATGTGCTACGTTTAAGTGATTCAGGCTGCATGGGTTCAAGGTTTTCCATTTTTTTGTAGATATTTGCTACAAAATACATTTCTTAATTTTAAAATGTTCACCCATTGTCTTTTCTGATTGTGCTTAAATTACGATAATATTTAAGCTTTTAATGGCATCAAATATCTGTTTTCGTATGCTTTGTAATCGCTGCGATTCACTTCCCGATGCACTTTCTCGCGCTTAATTTATTGAACGAAGTTCGACGAATATTAAATCGTTAAGAGAAAAGAGCTTTTGTGAAACGACGGTCGGCTGTACTTTTTCTTTATGATGTCAGTATTGAAACTTAAAATGAGGGTTCTTAACCCTTTCGAGCATTGTGGCGCTAAATGTGAAAAGCCATGAAGCATAAGTTTGTAAGATACTGCTTAAAATCGTGTCTGAAAAGCTTCAAGTCTGCATAGTACTCGGGCAGCTTACAGTCCGTTCTTTTCGCATTTATTGTACTGCTTCACTTTAACTCTGAATATTTTCTATTCCTCAGGCGTTGCTCTTACTGCAACTTCTCGGATGGGTCTTTTTGCCAGTGTTCATCGCCAGCAAGGTAAAAAAATTTAATCTCGAAAACCCTACGCAAAAATCTTTTTACTTTTCTCTGAGGGAATTATTGCATTTCCTAATACTACCGTTACTATTAGAAGTGGTGTGGAGTATCCAAGGCATAACTGAAGCTTGCGTGATGTTAGATATAAAAGCTTGACCTCGAATACTTCTTGTGAACTTCTTGTCAGTCGCGTCTTGACGGGGTACGTTAATGGTGATTGACCCTCGTTGATCGGGAAATACATAGGTAATGTGTGTGTGAACCGTCACCGATAAGCTAAACTTTAAGCCAAACTCAGCTATTCTGAAACTTTCAAACATCATAAACTTTATTGGACTAATGAGAACCAAATTATAGGTAATTTATTCTGTGTGAAAGGGAGGTAAAGCATGCGATTTCTAGGAAGAATATGATGACTAAAACCGTAATAAGTGCTTATTTTTGTGGTGAGTATTTGGTTGAAGAAGCCTTTGTACCCTTTCGTCACTCCAGACCTCTACCTATATTTTATTACTGGTGCACGTCAACATTCCTCTGTACTCGTGTGTGAGCTTTCGTTTTTTCTGCGAATATCCTTCAAATCATTGATATTCTGAATAATTTCAAATGAATTTTGACTTCAACGTTTGCTCAGTGATTTTCCTATGAGATTTAAGTCTAAAGGTCAAGCTTTACTCTTTAATGTCGAACGTTAACGCAGACGCTCTGAAATGTTTACTTGCGCGTAGCTTACTTAACTTTGAATTCGAAATAGATGATACAATTCTGTCTTCAAATCCAAGTTTCTTCTCAAGAGTTGACGGATTCTGTTATGCGACTGATGTCTCGAAAATCTTGGTCGTTAGTACAAATTGAAAATTTTCAGTGTCCTCAGATGAGAAGGATGTTTAAAATCTCAGTGTAGGGGTAATGTTCTTAAAACTCGCATTGTAGCGTAGATCGAGTGGTTAAATAACCAAAACAAAGTTTTACTAGACGTGTGAATGGCACACAAAGTATTACCTATTAAGAAAACTACAATAAAAATGAACCTTGAATATAAGAACGAAAGTGTTTTTGCCTTTATTCTGGTTATGAACACGGCGGCTTTTCTCCCGAGCAAGACGAACTAAGTTACATTTCCTGCATCGTTCGCGAACAAATACGAGTACAAATACAGCTTTGGCTATAATTCTAAAGACACAAGATCTACTGTTAGGTTTGAAGAGTTTCCGTGATGTCACTCAAAGGATTTACGTTTTGCGCATCATGATAGAGGTTGAATAGGCAGTCTGCGGCTATATTCTAGGGAGAAAAATTCATTTTCGTGGAAGAACTGAGTTGAAAAATGGATGGATCATTTAGTTACAAAACTATTGAAACCATTTTACGACGGCTATTCGTGAATAATTCTGTCAGAAAAACGTCAATAATGGCTTGGGTAGTTGCCAGACTTGAACTTTGAAAAAATCTTTTAGTGAAGATTTAATACTAGGATTATTTTTAAACAATTTAAACAAACAATTTATTTGATAAACACATGATCACTGATGATTTGAAGGCCATTTAAGAACAAGATATAGCTTAAGTATAAAAGGAAGGCTGCAACGCGTATGTCAACTGCAGCACAATGTTGTTAGCGGTGAAAGTCAACACAGGTTGCTCAACTAACTCTCAGCCATTAAAAATTCGATTTTAGCAATTTTGTATTGAACTTTCGAGTTATTTTTCTGATGCGTGTACATGAACAACAGATGAAAACGTAACTGTTCACACCATGATTCTTTCATGCCTTATGCTCAAAATATGGCAAATACAGGCCTAACACTGGAATGTTAATCTCGTATAAAATAAAAAAATACTCCTTGATGTCTCTTAGCTAGTCCTCCATTTTCTATATTTTTAACTCGAAATTTTACCACGCGTAATGAAGTATTCGTTATTGGAGACATTTGATGAAAGAGTTACAGAAAAGTCCTGTAAAAATAACACTTTCTCGGCCTATATTAGTAGCCAACATTCAATATGGAGGCATTAATTTTCCCTCGCCAGGTGACAACGCTGCCCGAGTATATGAGTAAGCGCTTCGGAGGCAGGCGCATCAGGACGTGGCTCACAGCGCTCTCGTTGATGCTCTATATCTTCACCAAGATCTCCGTGAGTGGCAGCCCATTAACACCTCACCGTGTTCAGTGATTATACATTTGGCTTTTCCGGGCCCCCTCCTGTTTAATTTCGAAACTTTGTGGAATATAAATAATTCACTATAAGTTGCGTAGTCTTCATCTGAAATGAAGGCAAAGCATCACGCTTTGGACGAGAAAGAACTCATGGCTTGAGTCACCGAAAACGGAGTAGACGCGTCTGAGAAATTATTCGAGAAACTTTTGAGGGTATGTCAAGTAACTAAAACCGCTATACCACGTTATTGCAATAATAGAGCGATCAATAAAAATGATCCTTTTTCGAATTTGTTGTGCCATCTTTAGTGTCATGACACGTAGCCTTTCTATTTTACGTGGAACACAACCGTAGATTATTTCCCAAAACAACGACAACATTCTAAATAAAGATTTCTCCGCTCCGTGCTGGAGTGGTGAATTTGCTCATATCTATTGAAGAATTTTGCTTGGAGACCGTGAACGACTGCAAGTTTTTTAACACTTTAGTCACGCGTGGATCATTGTTTCTGCCATTCCAAGGCCGTAAAAGCGCTGCATCGACCAGCGACGAGTACCTCTAATGCCATTGAAAGATTGATGAACTTTGTGTAGGGTAGCCACTTCCTGCCCCGCTATCTGCTTTATCTGCCCCTGCTGCTCTGTTATTGACTCTTTCTTTTTCTAGGTCACCTGTCGGGCTATGGTGACTGTAATCAACTCAACAATAGGCGGGTATCATTGACTTTTGGTTTGAAATCTCGGTTCAGGTTGCGAAATAATGACCATTCGTTCATCATTTTTTTGATCTGTTATCGAATAGAGTTATTGAGCTAGAGCTGTGGATTGGAATCAGAGCACGTTGCTGTGTTTTCACTCAGTTGGCAGAACTACTACCCCTCTTTAATAATCTCCCTATCTGCTGTGGCGTGACCTTATTTGAGTTTCTTCGTTGAATTGTTTTGTCTGTATCAGCCTAAGTTCTTATAAGTTAAGTGCGTCCCCTATTCATTATGTGGAGCTTCCTTGCGCGTGCTTGTGGGTAAATTTTAGACTATCTGGTAAGAATAAAGAACCACAAATGACAGAGTCAAAGTTATAACCTTTATTAAATGGTGTGCAAGTTCCATTTTGGCATTCCTATTTGATTAGCCTCGAGCATTAATCAAAAATATCGAAAAGGCCCCTTCTAAAACACCCCCATATCTGCTGTCCAGTTGAAGGCATTCATGAATTCAGTCGCGTACTAAATTGTTGCAAATGTGGGTACTACAATTCCTTCCTTGTGCTTCCTCGAATCTTTACACTAATTGCTGCCGTCGATGAAGGGATGGTACGAGGAATACTTAGGTTGCTTTTGCTCTTAAAATATCTACAGAGGTTCAAATCAGCGGTCTAGATCGAGTGAGTCAGTTGCCTATTCCGCCTTGGCTTTGAGGCAGATCAGGTGGACCTCCAAATTCTTCATAGAATTTGAAAATAACAATATTTGCTAACTAAATACAGCATCTAGCTGATATCACCGTTTTCCATCTACAAGAATCTGACCCTTGTCGAGTCGTCGTTGGAAGTCCTCAAGCAAAGGAATTGATGCTTCTTTGCCATAATCTCGGCTGTACTTCGGTTATGATGTAAAATGGTCTACTGTTGTCATTCTTCGACATAGCAATTCATGACATCCATTTTGATCGGTAAAAATGTTTACTCCGATAGACATTTAGTGAATGGCTTTTTAAAGTGGCGTTTAGTGATGAAATTAACTTCTGGTGATCAACCTAATTCAGGCGAAATTTTTTTTCGCTTTTTATATTTTGAACGGTGATTAGATCTTTCAATTTCGTTTCCTACTCTGTAAGCCAATGTGTAATAGAAGTTATTCGAGTTCGATTTTGAATGCCCATCGATATCGGCCTTTATAAAGCAAACCTAAAACTGACCTGCCATTTTTTATGCAAAAAAATGTTACATTAGCCGAGTTGGTTGTAGTATCATGGGTTTGTTGCTAATACGATTACGATTCAAGTTCATAAGTTAAACATTTCAAAACCGTAATATCTCAATATGGGGCGCCCACAAGTGAAATTAGTTTGCTTTCATGCATCATCACTGGTGTCGTGTTCAATATTATATATTTCATTGCGTGCAACTCAAGTCAAATTTTTATCGTTGCTTAAATTGATTACAGAGCTGGTTCTCTTTTCTGTTGCAGGTGAATTTATATTCAGGTGCTATATTTCTGCAGCAAGCGCTGAGATGGCAGAACATTTACATCTGCATCGTTATCTTGCTGCTGCTGACAGCTCTGTGCACCGCTGTAGGTGGCCTGGCGGCCGTCATCTACACGGACACCCTGCAGTTCTTCGTCATGATCGGCGGCTCTATGGCGCTCAGCGTCATAGGTGAGGCCACAATGTCTGTCTGCTCGCACAAGTTTGAATTATTGATATGTTGTTTCACGTGATGCACGCTTAGTTTAATTGTTGCTTCTGTTTCCTTACATAGGATTTTGCATACGAAACCTAAGACCTGAGTTAAATTTTCGAATTATTTCGACCTTGAAATTTGTTACATTGTGGTAAGGATATTATTGGGTTATTTTGTAGTTACTAAAAAAGTGTCTTCATCATAGTTCAACGATGCATCATCACTGGTATTATATACATTTTTTTCAACTTGTACTTACATGTGTTATCAAACCTAGATTTTGCAAGAAAGGGAATGCATTTTTCCATGCTTTTCTCTCAATCATTTGTTTCGACCATTAACATGGGTATTACGATACCCATGTGTGTATATCAACTAAGGATCTTTATATTAAGGCATTTTGAACACCAATTATTTTTTGTGTCATCGTTAGTGAAAGTAAACTGTTTTTTATTCATGTCAGGATCAAGGTAATTGTGCCTATTGTTATGGCAAACGTGTTGAAATGCTCTCATGCCTTATGGGACTTGAATTTGTTGAACATATGGGAATAAAAAAAATAAAAGTCAATCAGTCAGGAGAAGGGCTCCGTTAGTTCATTATTTTTAGCGTGCTGCTCAATCATTTTTACTTCCCATGAAGAAACGATTACGACACGTGTTTTTATGAAATTCTGTTGCGCATCAATGAGAGCAATACGGAGTCAATGATTAATTTCTTGCACCCTCCTCCAGACTTGATAAGATCTTTGTGCCCAATCCTTCTACCGATATCTGATGTGCGTCACTATTACTCGGAAATTAGTTATAAAGTAAACATTTGTACGAAAATACTTCATTTTCAGGTGCAAGAACACTCAAAGTGACTCATGCCTTTGATCGCCACGACAGGCATTCTTGAGTAAAAATGTAAGCTCCTCCATGCTTCCTGATGTCTCGCGTTAAGCATCAACACTGCACGGACTGCCACAAAGAATTGTGATGATCGACATGGATTACTTACAGCCTTGGACGCCGTGGGCGGGTACCGTGCCCTTCAGGAGGCGTACCTGCAGGCCGTGCCCTCACAGCTGCTGGCGAACAACACCTGCGGGCTGCCTCGGGCGGACTCCTGGGTCATGCTGCGCAGCGCCGACCAGAGCGTCTCTGACCTGCCGTGGCCGGGCTTCCTGCTGGGGCAGACGCCCACCTCCATCTGGTACTGGTGTGCTGACCAGGTGGGTGTGCTAAGCGGGTGGTGTTGCGCTAGTGTGCTGATCAGGTGGTGTGCCGATCCGGTTGGTGGTGCTGTATGGTCGTGTTGGCTTGGCAGGTGGTACTGTGGAGGTGAGCGAACCAGATTGGTGGTGTGTGCGGGTTCTTTGGTCGGGGTAGTATGTGGGATTTTGCTTTTAATGCTTTCTGGTCTAGTGCTGCTCTGCTTTGTTTGGACCAGATGGATGCCGTTGACAAGGTCGGTAGCACTATACTTATGCACTGACCAGGGGTAGTGTAGAATGGTCATAGTGAAACGCCGGCGTAAAATGGTGAGGGACGTGTTCGCGGTCCATCCGTTGTTGGCACGCGTTACAAGAGTAAGTCGAATTGAAATGCTCTTCCGAAGTGGTACAAGTTTTGTCTGATGCTTTCCCTCACCCGCCTCATTCTTCTCCGGCAGATGATGGTCCAGAGAGCCATGGCATCGAAGAGTTTGTCTCACGCCAAGGGAGCGACTCTATTTGCCGGCATTTTCAAGCTGATGCCCCTCTTCCTCATCATCATCCCTGGTACGTAAGCCGAGTGGGCGTATCCAGCTCTGGTCGCTATAGGGGTTCATGCTGTGAGAGGCGGCTGTAGTTTTGCTCACTTCTGTGTAATTTTTGTTATTGCCTTCACCATAGAATGCGATTGGCAGAATCTCTAGTTTTTCATTAAATGTTCACGACAGTCCGCCTAAATTTCGGTGTAAGCCGTACATGGCGGTAGTTCGACACTGTTTCCTGTACGACTTAATAACTCTGAACGAAGCTCAATGATTACCAATAACTGTAGTAGAATCACGAAAACACTTATCGTATTATGGGTAAAGAAATTATTTGAGTTATACGAGTTTTTCAAAAAGTATTTCAAAAATATTCTAACTTCTGACGCTCATTTACCTTCATATTATTTTTTCCAATTGTTTATAAATTCCTGGAAATCAGATTAACCTCGCAGTGTATCGCATTTCAAAGCAGAACGATTTTGATCCAAAATGTAGCTCAGGTGATACCTATTTGAGAACAGTGCACAAATTTCAGTTTGAAGTACCATAGTCTCTGCATAACGTGAGGTGTAAACATCGGCCTACGGTACGCCATGTCTCCAATATTGTGTTTCGATATTGGCACATGAGTTATTCACTGCCTGCACCCTGCGCCAGGTATGGTGTCCAGAGTGCTCTTCACGGACGAAGTCGCTTGTGTGGACCCCGACGTGTGTTTTGCATTCTGCGGGTCACGAGTCTCTTGCTCCAACTCTGCGTATCCTAAGGTGAGCTAAATTTTTAAACTTAATCATTGACCGTTTTAATTGATGAGCACAAATTATCATTATTACATCCGGCGTTATTAGACTAGCACTGACATCAACTTGTCACGGACGTGTGAATGAGGCAGGAACTGTCACTGGACAAGAATTCCAAAATACACGTTGTGCTGTAAATTCGACCTAAAGTAAAATGAATAAAGTCATTTAGAGAAGTCACTTGGAATTCACATGGACGATAGAAGGTTTTGACATGACCATGCTTCAATGTCTATAGAATCAAACACAAAGTTCATACTTACTGAGGTATTGCATAAATGGTTAGATGGCTTTTGAGTTGGTAAATTGATGGTTTTTAAAAAATTCCTAACGTCCGCCGCAGCTGGTGTTGGAACTGCTACCAGGAGGCCTGCGGGGCGTGATGCTGGCGGTGATGCTGAGCGCCCTCATCTCAGACCTCACTTCCATCTTTAACTCGGCCGCCACGCTCTTCACGATGGACGTGTGGAAATACTTCAGACCTGCTGCCACCGCTAGAGAGCAGCTGCTTTGTGCCAGGTGACTTGGCGTCCTCTTGGAGCACTCTTGTCCAGCGTGTTGTGTCAGAAGTCCACAGGTTTGTGGGAATTGGTGTTTGTTCCCAGCAATATAACTCTACGGTTAATTTCCGCCCGCCATTTTGCCTGTAGGTTTGTTTCATACAGTAAGAACGATTAGTAGTGTTTAAGTTTTGGCACGGAAGTGTTCAAAGTGAATGGGCTTGAATTTTTGGTTTAGTTCCGAACAACTGGTCACATGGGCTTATCTTTTGGAGCGTGGCTTGTAGTGGTCATACAATTCGATCGGAAAATGTGCGAAATACGATTTGATATCAAAATGAGTCCTAAAAGAGTCATCAATAACTTCAACAATATATGATCAATTTAAAAAAAAACTCTTTGAAACCCTGAGAAAGACTAGTTTTATTTTTATTCATTTTTGAGTACAATAGACGTAATAATATTGAATTTTATACGTCTTGTGCATGAGCGTTTTCAGGAAAAGTTGATCTCAAGGATTGGCGATGTTGAACGGCCAGCTCGGTCTCCTAACCTATCACCCTTGAATTTTTCCTCTGGGAATACCTAAAAAGATGAGTTTATGGGGAGAAGCCGACATATCTACTCCAACACAAGGCGTTCATCGATGTAGAAACCAGCGAATTTTGATCAGATCTCACTTGTGCTGTAATGAACAGCTTGCGTAATCGTGCCGATTGTTGTCTGCGCTCAGGGGGTGGCGCATGAAGAATATTGTATTAAACGTGCGATTAAAATGAATCTAGTATTTTTCTGGATTATGTAAATGCTTTATTTTAAAAATCCATCCGATTTTGAGGGAGTTACCAAAAATTCTTTTAGGACTAATTTTTAGAAAAGCCCTGCACATATTAATATGTCTGAATACGCCTGTGACGCACGTCTGGAATAAAATCAATTCATAGCATAAATATTTTCAAAACAGTTTATTAAGATGTTGCTAGAGTGCACAATGAGGAAAATATGGAGTACCATCTCAACTACACAAACGTCCTAATGAAAAGATAACGGACAGCAGGAATGCGTGTGGCTTCAAGTCTCGACGTCAGTTTTCATCCATGGCTTCTTTAGCACCAATTTTTTGAAACTGAAACACTAGGTTCACTATGTTGTGTTCACTCGCAATGTCTGGAGCATAAAACAGCAATTGATAAAGGATCTCATAAACTGGATTGCATTTCTTTTTAACAATAACTGGTCGAAACATGATTCACTTACATAATTCTTAGCTCACTTAAATGAAGTAAAATAAGTTGAGTACATGCAAAGGCATTGATCAAACCATACGCTGAACGTCACCTTGCGATAGTTGTTTAGAACTTGCTAAATCTACGAATTAATTTCTTTAACCCATTGACAGCGATGGGTTAATTAAACTGCAGTTCACTATTCAACTCAAATTTAAAGTCAAAAGTTGTTAAGAATGTTATAAATACCAAACATCAACTGGGTATTTGAAATACCTTTTAATTTTGAAAGATTGTTGCAAATTTTTAAACGACCCACCGATAGGTCAGTTCGCAGCTGGAAAAACTTAAGCACAACCCACCGATGGGTCATGTCGCAAGCAACGTGTTAAAGTAGCCAGGTCACAGTTTGAGTTTGAAGTCAACATCAATGTAAATAGAAAACCGCTGTATTTATGCGAGTGTCAATTATCGAGAGCGAAGTACCCCTTCAATCTCTGGAATTTTCCACGGCCTTGGATCACCTGAGGAGCGTATCGATCGATGGAGCGCCTAGCACTACTTTTTAACGCTGAAATGCCTGAGGTCGCGCGCCTGTTAGGCGCCATGTAGCCGGGTGTACAAAAAGTATGGGTGCACTTGTCACGAATGGATTCATATTAAAAAATATCATCCACGCGTTTCTGATTACTCAAAAACGTTTGGGTCCAAGTCTCTGGTGTGTACTTGGGTCACTCCCTCATGAAATAACACGAGTACTCAGGATAGTGAGAGGACTTTCTGAAATTTGTGTACTAAGATACCTTTTTGTTGCGTCGATCGCGTCGATGATTTGAGAATATAAGCCGGCCAGTCTGTGATCGATGTGGCTCTACATGCACCATCCAACAGTCGTGGCAGTCGAACTGAACAAAGTTCCAATGCTAGGAGTACTCTTACCTAACTGCTGACCGTCCCTAATAAACTGCCGACTGTCCCTGATTAACTACTGCTGACTGTCCCTAATTAACTGCTGACTGTCCCTAATTAACTGCTGACTCTCCCTTATTAACTGCTGACTGTACCTATGCTGGCTGTCCCTAATTAACTGCTGACTCCCCCTTATTAACTTCTGACTGTACCTACTTCACTGCTGACTTTGCTATTTAACTGATGACGGTCCATACTTCATTGGGAGCTGTTACTACTTGATTGGAGCTGTTACTATTTGATTGGAGCTGTTACTATTTGATAGGAGCTGTTAGTACTTGATAGGAGCTGGTACTACTTGATTGGAGCTGTTACTTTTGATTAGAATTGTTTCTACATAATAGAGAATTATCCTTTTTCTCTTAGTATTGACTTATAGACAAGAAAGTGCCACTTGCGTAAAATTGAATGTTTGACTGATTAACATATTTTGCACCGGGTAAACTGTAGCAATAATCATCATTCGTTGAGACCACTAAAGTAAAAGGTGGATTTCTGTCTCCTGGTTTTATTTTGACTGAATTGAAGAACCTGTAATGATGAATAATAACGAACGTAAGTTTTTCTTTTTGCTCGAGTGGTGTGAAGGGAACAGTCTCGCCCAAGCTGCAACACTTACATGCTCACATAAAGCACCTTTGCTGCTGCTCTTGAGCACCTCATTGGCTAAAATAAAATTGCTTTAAAAATGTCATATTGCTGCTAGTGTGTTTTACCTTCCATTTTATCGGGGCTCTATAGTTTATCATTCGGAGAGTTGTTTGCTGAGGTAGGATCACTTACTGAAATGTGAAATATTCTTGTGTACAGGTGGGTGACAGAGTTTTAGCCTACAGAAGGTAACTTTTTATTTATAATAAAACACATCAAAGATTAAATATGATTGTACATCTCTAAAAGTGTTAGAAAATTACCGTCGTTTCAGCTCACTTTAGTATTTACATCATGTCCAAATCGAACTTGTGCAGCTTTTATTACCAAAACTATTTAATCAAGCTACAGTTGCTCCGCGACAATTGAAGAGAAAAGGATAGACTGACAAATAACAGTAAATTTTGATAGCATTCATAGGCCGTGAAGTTTGAAAAATAAGAAGACTTTTTAATTAATGTAATAAGGGCTGACACTATTAGACGCGTCACAATCTCGCTCCCCGAGTAAGCGCGCACCTGTTGAGGTGCCCAGCGACCTAGGCCGAGCCCTCACTTATCATGGCCCACACGTGGTCGATGTCATTCTGTGTAGCTGGTGTGCGTGTTGCTGCTGAGGCGGTAGCTCGAACTTACGATGCACAGATGTGTGCGCTACATGGCGAGCCTTCGGGTCATGTCTGAGCTGTGTTGTGTCTGTGGGTGACATGGCTGTGTCTGTAGGTGATACGTTGGTTGTGCCTCTGCGTGTTATGGTAGAGTCTGCATGTGATATGGTTGTTCGCGCATGATTTGGTTGTCTCTGTGTATGGTACGCCTGTGCCTATGAGATATATGATTGTGGGTGCGTGATGTGGTTGAATCATGATTTCTTCAATGAAGTGTGTTGATTTCGTTTAAAAGGACTTGAGAGTTACGGTGTATCATCTGAACTTCATGCGTACCTGGTGGGATAGGGGAATTCTGTGAAACTCTATTTGTTGAGGTTGTTGTGCATTTTAAATGAGTTGGATGTATTGGTCGTTCAATTTTTGTTTTGCCTTGTAGCGGTACTAAAGGTCAGCAAGAGCTTTTGCACTCATTTATGCAACAATTCGATCAATTTCAAATAGTCAACTTCACTAAATGGGTCGAAGTAGCTGTGTTCTGTATTTTTTGATGGGCCGGCCTGGTATATAGTGCAGCAGATTTACTCCAGGATGAGGAGCGTGGATTATCGATTATTATTATTTGTGTATCTAGTGTACTTCTTCAAACTGTCGGGTAATAACATACCTGGATTTAGCTCAGTTATATTAGTTCAGGATTGGTTTCCTATTTAGGTAGGCAGCTACCTGAGATGTAGCGGATGCTTGCATACGGAAAGATGAAGACCCGTACTGGTTTGCTGTATATTTCTAATACAAAACCCAGCTATAAATCGCCGCTATGTTCAACCTGCTTATCTCTCTCATTCAACTACCAAGGTCAGACCGAACTCACCATGTGTGGAGTGCGTTTATCTGTACGGCATTTGTGTATTTGAAGTGTTGAAGTTTTACGTTGCAGGAGTTAGCAGCTTACAAATTTCCTTTCACCGTGATTCTGCTCATTTTTGTGCCTAATTGGTTAAATTTTGTTGAAATCTTGTTAAAAATCTGATATCCATTATCAATTTTTCCATTTTCCATGTAAAAATCGCAATGCAGCTCGCTACGACATTCCCTTCTTCCATTCACATAAATGCATGTTTTGCGTCAACATTGG
>JACJUY010002939.1:32846-57304 GCA_014220935.1 Platorchestia sp. MABIK | reverse complement strand
TTTTGGATCTATTACACTGCATGCTAATTTGGGTTCTTTTTTAATGTATTTCTTTTTGTTGAAGTCATTGGTTCATAGTTAAATCTACCGAAGGCTCTTTAAATACTTCATTCTACGTGCTTCCTGTGTCTAAATTTCTTATCGAGGTTTTTCGAAAGTTCAAGTTAGCTGAATGTTCTCTACATTCCATTATATTGACTCTCTCAACTCTCTTTTTCAACTTTTCTTGTAAAAGTTAGTGTAAATTTCTTTTATATCATCAGATAATTTGAGAAAATATTTGCTAAAGTTATCTGCTTGAATTGTGCGTCCACGTTAACTCTTTCTTCACAGTTAAGTGTGATAATTAGCATCAACGTTTCATTTTTGTGCCGTGTCTTACTTTCCTATATTTGTTTATGAATGTTTTCTTCAGGTTCTTTCATGATCGTGTGTTTCTTTTTCATATTTTTTCACACGTAATCATATTTCACAATTTTCATAAATGACTTGTTTACTGTTTTTTCTTCTTCATTCGCATGCGTTCTAGTTTCCGGAACTTACATTGGATTTTTGATTAAGAAAAGTGCGTCTACTTTGTCATGCGATTTCTTTTATAATTTTCATCACTCATATTTCCTTTGTTGAGTGTGTGCTTCAGTCTCACTCTACGTTCCTTCATTGTCTCTTTGGGAGCAGTTGGTGTTGCACCAGGGCTTCTTTCAAAGCTCGCTCTTAACGTCCTGTTTTCGTCACATCAGGCTGTTCATCCTGTTGCTGCTGGTAGTGTCGGTGGCGTGGGTGCCCGTGATAGAGACCATCCAGGGCGGGGAGATGTAC
This sequence comes from Platorchestia sp. MABIK, assembly GCA_014220935.1. NCBI lineage: Eukaryota > Metazoa > Arthropoda > Malacostraca > Amphipoda > Talitridae > Platorchestia > Platorchestia sp. MABIK. Next base: position 56,485 of record JACJUY010002939.1, on the reverse strand, counting down.
ATTTACATTCAGTCCGTGGCCGCATACTTGTCGCCTCCAATAGCTGCTGTCTATTGCATAGCTCTCTTCAACACGCATATCAACGAACCGGTCAGTGCTTCGTATAGTCTGCCACTTTCTCCATATCTTTTTCTAGGTCCTAATAGAAAAAAAATTCACTCACCATATTCCTTTACGTGTGAAAACCGCATTTGTTCTATTGTTCTGTGGTTTTCGTTGAAGTTAAGGAATTCGTGCCGCTTCGGTAGGAAGTGGATCACATTGGGGGAGCTTGGTTTTACATCTTCGACATTTTTTGCTTTTAGGACGTTTTGTTAAATCGTTAACTTGATAATCATGAAAGGAATAAGTTTGAGCGCATCTCATTAGTGAATGAACAAGTGCAAATACGAAATAACGTATGGAAATTTACTGAATTACACAAATCACTTCGTTACGGCACGCTTGACGAAAACATTCATGGTGGCCGCTTTGTATCTTTGTATACCTGACAGTGGAAATCGAGTGTTCGTTTTAGAGTGAGATAAACTCCTTCATATATTATAAAATCATTTTCGCGTCTAATGTTAATCTCTTGCAGTTTGGTTTCCAAGGCAGTCCATATATATATAGTATCTCTCTGACCAGGATTGTTGGAGTGAAAATCAAATGGAAATGTTAAATGCTGTTCAAAAAGCTTATTAAATAAAGCCCAATGCATGGTTCTAAAAGTGCAGTTCACAACATCAGCATCATTGTTATCCAGGATTTTACTCCTCGAATCTTTACCTATTGTGATGCATCTCGCCCTCTGTTCGAGGTTTATGTCTGTATGTCTTCGGGTTCTTCGTTTAAGAGCGGTTAATTATTGAACAAATTCAATAATTGATCAATAAATTCAATAAATCAATTGAACGCGAAAATAGGGTTGGTGCAACATAAATAGCAAATCAGCAACAACTCTATAGGTTTTTATTCTACCACTTGATTCATTTGTTATGAGGTTTGCTTACGCAAGAGAACCATAGAAATAAATACTGCCGCAGTGACGGAAGTTGATGCTAATCCCCAAAGAAACTTTACGTAGGTGTGTTGAGTGGAAAAAGTTACGTTGGTGTGTTTGGTAGTTTGTTTTTACTTCTGTTGAATGAATTTTGTTGAAAAAAAGTTGCAAACACTTATCTCGCCGTATGTTGCTTTTAGAAATCACTTTAGTTTGGTTTTCTTAACATTTACAGGTTTTCACATTTCTCATATTTTCACAGCTGTAGTCTGTATTTTGTGCTTTTAAATTTTCTCTGATCTCTCGTGCTAAAATGCCATTAGGGTTTCTATAATATTTCTCTCATGTCAAAATGTGCTCGTTAGTGTCACTATGAACATTTATTAGAGAAAACGATCTACACAAATGTTCTTTGTGTAATTAATGTACTGTTTACTCGTCCATGCTGAAAATAGGGCAAATTTCAGCTCATTAGCTTATCAAATCGATCGGCTAGGAATTGCAACCGTTAAGGATAGGGCTATACTACTTCCATGAGTACATACATCAATAGGAGGGGAGTGTCCTGCTCATCTGGAGACACCATCCCACTAATAAGAAGCTAACGTCGTACTCTCCTGGGCTCCTCAATCAATTTAAGGACTTGGAGCCCTCGGAAGAGTCCTGAGAAGCCCGCGGAGGAGTTGAACTTTTTTTACGTCATAGATAATCTACTCTAAAGGTTTTGTGAATAGCTTTCATTATTCAAATTATTAATTGCCAAATTATTCATGATTGCTTTCGATTTTGCACGCTGATGATGTTACTGCTGATGTTTTCTCAATATTTTAGTCATTTTTACGCAGTTTTTTAATGGTGATTACCACTATTTGAAACCATTTGTCGTTTAAATTACTATTAACCAATATAATAGAGATTATTTCAACATGTGTCAATGTACGTAATTATACCTCTCTATTCATGCTGAATAATTTTCAAGATTTTTCTTGAATCCCTGTTTTTTGAAGAAGCTATTATCTTACGCTTTTAAAAGTTACAACCTATTCTTTCTTGAGAACGCTACATCTTGAATCTTAGTATCTTTACGGCGATTTGGCTATGGTTTTATTCAAAAATTTCACATCACTGTCAAATTACCAGTCATTATGAAAAAAAATTGTTTTTGATTGGGAAGATAGAGCACAAACTGCAGCATTTGACATGAATTACAGGGCGCGTTCTGGGGGCTGATCTCCGGCTTCGTGGTGGGAGGCACGAGGATGGCGCTCGACTTCTACTTCGGAGAGCCTGCCTGCTACGAGCAGGATGCCAGGCCCTTCCTGCTCAGGGTGGGTGTGGGTCTTGAGCTTCTAAAGTTCGCTCTGAATTTAACCTTAGAGGCTTTTTGATGCTTATTGAGACTGGACGAAACTGGGCTCTGAGTTCGACAGATTTTTGGGTCTTGTGAGATTACGGTCGTGAACAAACTTTGGTTTTACTAGGATTTGAGTCTAAAAACAAGTTCAATCCGAAACGAAATCATGTTTTTGTGCTTTTTACGCTAGTCACAGTGGTTACTTAGGTTCAGTTGTTCTGAGCCTATCAAGTTAATTTATTTCATTGATTTAAATTTTTTTTGGATTTCCAAGCACTATCTGCATCAGTGTCAGAATCAAAGAGAATTTGTGACGATACATAATATCTCACGCTATCATTCTAGTGGCTCTCGCCAATTTGATGATACGCAGATTATCAGTCATTTGACGAAACTTTTCCTAAACGATTCTCATGCATTGCAAATCACATTCCACTTATCTGCTTTTACGAATGACGACTCAGTTTTCAAAATCGTGCAGCGCTGGCAATTCAAATTCTACCAGTTGTTTTAATCTATTTTGTATTGAATAAGTATACGGTTTTTTCTCTTTAAAGGGTCAATTTTTTTCCACGATCGTGCTACTTCTGCCGGCAATTTCTGTCAATACTTACACCGGTAACACTGTCTTTGAGTTTATTTTCAGAGCGTTTCAATCGTAACCCTAATTGTTATCCACCTATAACTGTAGTCATATCTCATTTAATTTCTCGAGGGATGTATTCCGTATGTAATTCATTATTTTTTCTTCCGTGGTAATAGTGTGGTGTATTTTTTTGTTTTCATTCTGCAGCGGCCTCAGTTTTATATCTCTGACGTGCATGCGGGATAACGTAGATGTCTACGATCTTGAACTTAATGCCTTGCTCCTTGTGCATTCTCTTCGCTGTGCAGTTAAAATCATAATGTTTAAATCACTTTTCGTCTTTTATCTCCATTTGTCTTACAATTTTCAACTATCTGCACCCACATTGTCGGTTATACTTCAGATACGAAAACTGCTGCAAAGAACTCATTATGTCTGAATTATCTATCTAGTAAATGGGCTCAGGGAAACTTCTAGACTTCGGAACCTTTATTCATTTTGAATTACGCCATTTTGTGCTATTGATTTTATAATTTACTATGAAATATTTATATTTTCTTTGCATTGACGTACTAACTTTGTGAGCAGTTGCACTACATGTACTTCGCGATGCTGCTCTTCTGGTTCACTCTGGGTATGTGTTTCCTGGTGTCTGCGCTCACTCCGCCCGTTGAACGCTGGAGGGTGAGTTCCTGTCCCGAGTTATCTCTTTTTTGCGTGAAATCTATGCTAGGAAAGAGAAGCAATTTGGTAACCCTGGCTCCACTTCGTCAGGAGGCCGTGGTTTGAAGGGGTGTGCTTCCCATGTCCTGCAAGTCTCCCTCGCCTGAGTAGTTAGAAGTTTAATACCTGAAGTGCTTCTGGACGCAGATCTCTGTTCTGATCGAATGCTCTGTTATGGGTTTTGTTTAGTGCTGATGTTGGCTTCTTTTTCTTCCATTTATCTCATCGATGCGACGGCTGATGCAGTGCGGAAACAACCATTGCTTTACAGTATCTATCCTCCTCAGAGATTAGGTACTGGGGACTTTGGATTTCTCCTCAGGGAGGGAGGTTTTACCCTATGCTATTGGGACTGGCGCCCCCAGATGGGAAATTGCTGATTTACTTCAGCTTTGGAGATGCCTTCAGGGCTTCTGTTTTTCGTTCGGGCCCGCTTGGCTTCTTTCAGTTTTCACACTTTCTCTGCTCTTTCTTCCAGATTTTTTTTCTTCCTTCTGAAGTAACTGTTTTTATGTGCTGGATACCCTGTGTGTGAGCACCCCTAGTGCATAGAGTCCAAGTTTTTTTGTAGGTCGTACTAAATGGTCTACTCTCTTCGTTCTCTTAAGATCTTGTTTGTTGTGGTCAGGCATTCTTAAATTAACTAATTGAATAATAATAATAAAAAATATAAAATATATCTGCCACTTTCTTTGGGCTCCCATTGCGTGGGCGAAAGACATTTATTCACAAATGTGGTGTGGAAAAATTGATCAAACGTGTTAATCTTGTCCAGCTTTTACGAGTAAATACGAGTACTTGCAGTTGAGAGAAACTGGAAGAATCACAGAACTTTTTGTTGGAAAGCTTTTTTCAATTTGCATAGACGTCTATTAACTGTGCAATCTGATTTTAGAGTCGCGCTTTGAAGCTCATATATACTCTACATAATGTGTTAGAGCTGAACTGTATTGTTCTTACTGCACATTTGTTGCTCATCGCTCAGTATTGTTACTAGGTCTAAGCAAATATTTTAGTTGTTGTTTAATGTGTTAAAACAGTTTAATGCGTTTGATACGTCAATGTGATGTAGATTGTCGGACAATCAACGATACGTTTTTTCACGTTAGACTCAGAAACTTCAATTACCCTGCCTGACTGTATTGCAAGGTACTTGGTACTTCAAGATGTGGTAATTTATTCCTTACAGATATCTCAGGAAATTAGGAGATTTTGCGTCCGCGTAGGATTGTATCTTATAAACGAAGGGTAAAAATGATCTCATTTCCAATATGTAACGCCAGTTGCTTCAAATGAGCTTCGAAGCTTGGCGTGCAACATAACGAGAAAAGGAGCAAATCCGAGAAAGTGCAAATAATACGACGAAAATTTAGCTGACTAAACGAATCCTGGTACCACTGGAGACGAGCTCCTTTCTGGGCTATTTTTAGCTGGGTTTATCTTAACGGCGCGTAGCTAAAAATCTCTTTAAAATAAGGTTTTAAAACGTTTTATAAAGAGACTTATTCTTACAAGGATTAAAGGGTCGAAAGGTACGAGAGCAGCTTTTTGTGTCGGCCTGGTGTCTTGTCTGGTTTCGAGGGTGCACTTCTAAACCGGCCCTGGTTTTTGGAACACTATTGAGGAGGCTGGTTTCTGCCCGTGAGCATTTCGTTATATTTGTGAAGTGTTGTCTTACACCAACCGTCGTGTAAACGCATCGAAAACAAATCTTACGAAACAGGATAATCGAAAATCGTTTTTTCCGTGCTTTTTTGACCTTAATGATCTGGACAAAATATATGTATGATGTGTAGGCCCTTTATCTCAGCTACGAATTAATTTGAATTTTGTTGACTGCAGCTGGTCCGGACGACGTTCTGGACGCGGTACGATCAAACAGTGCGGCGCGATGAGGCAAAGTTTGCTGTGTCGCTGGCGCTCCTTCCAGAGAGCGGGTGTGCTGCTGCTGATGTAGACGAAAATCCTGCCAACAAATACAAAGAAGTTGGTGAAAATGGTGGTTGTGATCGTGGGAAAGAAGGTAACCAAAATGGAGGACGTCCTGAGATTGAAAAACGGGCTGATGACTTTGAGCGAGGCGATGTTGAAGCCAGCGCTCTGTTGGTCCATCAGAACGGCGGGAAAATACTCGCAGAAAAAGGAAAAGTTTGCGAAACTTCCGAAAAATCAAAAGCAGGTGAGTTTATTTAGAGATGATTGTTAAGTTCTGAGAATTGTATTAATTTACACACTCGTAACAGTACATCAGCATCTGATCTGGAGTTGACTAGTGCCATTACACGCATCGCTACTCAGGTTCATTATGTAAGTATTTGAATCAAAGCATAATGTAGGAATATACAAAGCAATTCGTTCATAGTTTGCGAATTTCATTCGATAAAAATTGCTGTGGAGAAGTATTTTCATAAAAAGGAAAAACTTATTGACCAAGCATTGATACTACCAGTGAAGTTTTCTCAATTTTTTAACGAAAGAATGTCATTGAATGCCAACAAAACATGAATGGGTCGGAAAATGTTAAGTGTACATTTTTGATCGCAGTACATGGGTTTTTGTGCTCCTTGGGAAAATTAGACTGTGTGTTTTTGTTCAGTAGCCTCTGCTATTTCGATTAAAATTATTACTTTGTTAGAAGAATTTCATTTCATTGTGAAGTATTCCGTGTAGGAATGCTCTTCCTACATGTTCTGTGTAGGATGAAGTAGGAGTGTTCCGTGTAGGAATGCTTCTTCTAATGCTTCTACAGCGCTGTCTTGTTTCACATGCCGTCTTGTCCAGCGAATTGAGGATTAAATAGAATTTATCTTGAATTATGCACACTTCAGAATTGTTGTGGTTGTTCCATATACTGGATTGACTTGTGTGCGCCTATATACGAGTAATAATAAACTAATAAATTTATTTTAGTAAAAGTTCATAACTTCGCAATGTCACAGTGGAATTATGAGTTTGATCACGGAAAGACTTCATAAAAATATTGAGGATAACTTATTTGTCATAATAAGCAATATTGTTAGTTGTTCATGTAAACAGAGTTTAGAGCAGAATGCTGACAGAAACTTTAGTTAAATAATTAATTGTAATCTATCCACATTCTTACCAAGGATGATTGGTATTTTACTATGTATTATATGGCTCAACTTACCCATTACAATTATTATAGCCGTCGTGTGTTAATTCATGTACATCCTTAAAATTTTTTGGTTCATAACCGTTGGATGTTTTCTTCTGGAACTGCTGGCAGTGCTTAATGGGCTTATCTGTTGCACGAGTTTCACCGCCGCACGGGTTCCCATGTAACTCGTCACCGGTTTTATTGTGATGGGATAGATTTATCTACGTTCTATAGATGATAAATTAAGGTAGAGAAAATTTAAGAGGCATTAATGCCATTGCCATTGAAATTAAGCTTACACTTTCCGTTGTTAAAGAAAGCAGAGAATAATTGCGTCTTGTGTGATTGCAAAGTCAGTTAAATAACTCATGTGCTTTAGCAAATTATATTGAGTCCCGTTATGTAAAAATGACTGGACATGCACTCTGGTACATATTTAATATGTCGGATGTTATAAGTGTTTTATGTTGTCCTCTTACAGATAAAATAAAATAAAAAGGATCCTCACAAACATTGATAGGGGCTGTTATGACACCCATGTATGTTTATTGACTAGGGACCTTTATATTGAGAAATTTTAAAAATCAGTGTAATTCATCATATGCATTAACTTCATTGGATATTAACTGTTTTCATCTTATTTTTGTCGTATTATGTTTTTGTTAGTTTCGTGTGGAAATTTTTCGTTCCTGACGCTCGTGAGTATATTGTGCATGACAGCATTATTTAGGCAGTCAGTTTCACGAATTGTTCCGTGTTGTAAAATGTTCTGGTTAGTGTTGTGCCACAATCCTATTCATATTTCTGACTCCGGTGAACTCTTTTGTGCGGGCATTACTTGTGTTATGAACAATGAACAAAATTTGAATGAACAAAAAAATGGAACAAATTTTGTGGTGTGGTAAAATATTTTTTCTGAGATAACTATATGGCATGCTAGTTGATACGTAAGAGCGAAAAGATAGTTCTGAACATCGACTTCTTAGTCTTAGACGTAGAATTGTTTAAATCCACCCGTTTTTTTTTCAACTATAATCCCTGATATCGTAAGTTCCTCAGCTCGTATTTTAAAGTAAGTGCGCGCTAAGAGCGTTTTTCATCAGTACATCACTGGTATTACGTCCTGTTTTTTATTGCTTGTATTTACATAGATTATCAAACTTAGACTAGCCTAGGGAAAGCATTACTTCTTGCTTGTCTCTCAATCATTTGTTTCGACCATTTACATGCGTATACGATACCCATGTGTGTTTTAATCAACGAAAGATCTGTATGTTAAGACATTTTAAAAACCAATGATGTTTTTTGTATCATCTTCATTGGAAATAAAATAGTTTTTCTCTCTTTTTTCACACGTTTCCTGTGAAAGGACCCAGTGATGTTGACGGAGGGAATTTTCATAATGCTGCTGGCTGACCGTCAATCACTAACTCAATTTTTATAAATACATTATGAAAGCTAATTAAAACCCCAATCTAGTTAATATTTGCTAATTTCAAAATTATTCACGACAATTAACTTTTTATTTGAATTGAAAAAAGAACTTCAGGTTAACCTGTCGCAGAAAACGTGTTAATAATATGAAAGCACAAAAGTCCCTCATCCTTCAACAACCCGTTATCCTTATGATGTCACTGACGCTTCGTATTTACCTTAGAATCAGTTCTGAGCAGTTGATCCTGATTGAAAAATCCTGTACACTTGATCCTTAATGTGTGGATTTTTTTTTCATTTCGTTGATGCTGGCGCAGAGTACGGCGTGAGTGCGGCGTGCACGAAGCCCGGCAAGTGCGTGGGCGTGCGGCGGCTGCTGGTGCGCTGGCTGGGCGAGGAGGACGCGCGCTGCCACCAGCCTTGCCTTGAGCCTCATGTGAGCACTTGCGAACGTCTCATGAAATTCATTCTATCTAACCTAATAATACCCTTGCTGTGTTTATTTATCTGTATATTTATTTAGTGTCTGCTTCTTCTGCCTCTCTGTAACGCTCGTAAGGATGCTTAATGACCGTGTCTGTGATACGAGTTTCACCAGTGCACAGGTATAAGAACATTCTTATCGCGGGTACTATTGGGATGGATATATTTGTTTGTCATCCATGTCTGGAAAGTTTATCCAAGGAAAATAGCGAATCCCCTCATTTTTCACGAGCCGTGTACATACACTAGGATGTACTGCACCTCTCATTTATATTTAATTAATTGATTTTAAAAACATGCCACTTTTATTTAAAATGAAGAAGAACTAACGCAGGCAGCTATCCCTCCATAAAGGTTTTGGTATTATTTCGCTCTTCTACTTGGATTATCAAACAAATTAACTGCAGTCGAGAGTCATGTAAGATTATTATAAGGATCCTCTTAACAATTGTGTTGAGGGGAGTCAAGCGGACTCACATAAGTAAAAGATTAATGTCCGTTATACTCAATGTCCCGATAACGACCCAGATATTCCAATGAATACTGAGCTAACCGTGAGAGGGAGGTAAAGTTGTGTTACCTCTGAATTTAACTTGATCATCGTGCGCGCGATTATTTACTGAGCGGAACCGCACCGCCACTATGCGATCAGTGTCACGTCGCTACAAGTATAAATCATTTTCTGGCTCCATGCCATCGATATGCTGTAATAAAGCACTAGTACTTTGGCTAAATGAAGAAGTGGTGAGCGAGTTACTTGAGACCGAGACCTTGTTGAACTATGAGGAGATATCCTCGGGTTTCTCTGAGAAACCGAGATGTTCTATGTAATCTAAATCTCACCAGAGTTCACAAGCTATGAAACCTGATGCACATTAATAACTGGCATCATTGACGACTTGGCCTAAAAAAATTGTTCTAGATCAAAAGCTTAATACCATGTCTCAATGTAACAACTAATGTATCAATGTGAATAGCGCTCCCAGGGAAAGATGTGAGTTAAGAGTATAGTAGGCCTTCTTTTTGGTGAAATAAAATGTTTTTTTTGTTGGGTTATATTTTTTCGGTTCGCTGCTGTTTTTTCAGTACCTAATACTTTCTTTTTCAACTTTTGTGTTGTTTCACATTCTTTCAGCCTTGCAGTTTCTATGCGCAAGGTGTGCGGACTCGCATGGTGCGTAGATTCTTCGTTCTCTTAGTTCCATTATGATTGGTGCCTTTTCCTTTCTTTTGTAGGAACACTTTTGTACTAATTTGAGAATATTAAGGTAACTTATCATCTAAAATCATCAAGTCTAAACACTATTTGGATCGCTTGTTTGTGATGACGGTGGTTAAACAGTGATTTTAGTAATAATAATTGACCAATAAAACGCCGGCTGAAGTGATAATACAACTTTCGGAGACGAAAGCCACAAGTGAACCCCTATTTACTCATACATCAACGCTCAAATTAAATGTAGGCAGCACTGAAATACGCTAAGAGCAAACAAGATATTGAGTCTCAGTTAAAGCACTGAAAATCATCGCTGGTGAAAAAACGCTTTTGTTTTTCAGTCGAATGGAGCAGCGAGCTCTGAGCCTGTGAGTGCCCTGCTGAGTAGCCTCCACCAGGAGCCCTGGGAAACTCGGCTGCTCAACGCCCTGCTGTTGGTGATGTGCGTGCTCTGTGTGTCGCTCTACGTCGCCTTCTCCATCAACCCCTTCAGCGCGGAGCAGGTGTACGACCTCCAGCTACAGCGGCTGCAAGAGCTGGGCTACTTCAACAGCACACAAGGAAGCTTCCTAAATGGGTCCAACTATCACGAGATAGTCTGATTCCCTTCTATTTTATGCAGAAATGTTTTAGGAGGCTTCGATATCAACAATGGCTTCATTGACTTGTTTGAAGAATTAAAGCACGTGTTGCTATGAAGTTGCTTGATTTTGTAGTTCTGTTGAAGTTTCAAAGTGTCTCAGAGATTAATCTATCTCATCATTTTTTTAGACTGATATCAGTTTCACGACCAATTTTTCATACTCTGATGTAACAGCATTTAAAATAGCTATGCTACCGTCGCATTTACTCCCTGGAATAGGAGAGTAGCCAATTATTCGAGTTAGGAAATTTTTCCTCAATTCATACCACAGACCTGCGCAGAAAATAAATTCTTTTTTACAACAAAGTAAAAAACAAAAATATATGTTAAATCTGACATTGAATGACATGAGCGAACCAGTTAAGGGACGAAAGTGTGTTGAGCTATCTTTTCGATCAAGCCCATAGCGAACTCCAAACCTCTCGAAGAACAAGAAAGTTGCGAACGATAAACGACATGATCCGCATAGAAAACTTTATGAGAATTCACTGTTATTAGATTTACTATCCTATACAATTAAAGCTTCAGCATTAATCTCCTGTGTCTTTGAAGACATTAAAAACAGACATGGTGTTGTAATTGCTTAATTGTAGGAACAAAACTGAAATGTGCAATATCTCTTTAATTCGTTGGTGTCGTTTGACACACTTCTGTCCCTCTGCGTGTCGAAGACTTACACCCCTCCCATTCTGCTGTTGTAAGTATAGGAGTCTTAGTTACTCAGAGCGTTCGTACCCTTGCACCGCCATTCTTATCATGAGATGTCACACTCTCGTCGGAAAATGTGTTGAATGTCACAGGTGACGAAAAATTGTTACGTGTTTTTTCAAGTATTTATGAATTCACTAATCAATGCTAGCTAAAGTAGCGAATGATGAACCGTAAAAAATTTTTATCACCATAAAAATGTATTGTTTGACTTTAAATTTGATCATTGGTTGACATCATTTAAAATGAGACTTATATAGTGTAAGGTATACCATTTGTCAGAGTTTAGATTTTAGGTCGATTTTATCAATTCCGCTGAGTGTTTTTTCCACCGTTACCACGTGAATGGAGATGCCATGTTATTTTTACCTATACACTGATGTCTAAGAGTTGGTAGACGTGAACTTTAGTTGTTTCTGTGTTGATAGTGGCAGATGTAGCTGATACCACAATTCTAGACGTGTATTAGCCACATGATCTTCTTTGACCAGGAATGGCAGCCATTTTTTTCAATAGCGTTTGTTTTTGATCCGTATTTGTCTCCACTCTGGAACAAGAATTAAACTTTACACTTTGGAATAGAAATACCTCTGATTTGTTCCCAGACTGGTACCACCATTATTTTTCACTACAGTATTGACAGTTCCTCTGATGATTACAGAAAACGAAGAAAATTGGTTGAAAATGCCGGGAGAAAATCTCTTCTAGTTCTTGCGATTGTACCTAATTCAGTCAATCTCTCCCCTTAAGTTAAAAAGTTGAAAAATAATTACCATCGCAGAGCCAATAATGGAGAGATTGATGAGGTTTTGGAAAGAAATGATATCTGAAGAGATTTTTCTGGTGGCTAATTGTAGTCTTTTACCCCAAGATGTGCCTCATACCCGTTTTACATCCGGGTTGCCCTTCTATCATGATGGGGAACCTACATATTAAGAGCAAGCCGATCCGCTTAGTCGTACTTCCGTACATCGAATTGTTGGTGTAGGGATCAGGCGTTGTGCGTTGCTTCGCAGTGCCTAACTTCGTTTAATGAAGTGGTATGCTTAATGAAATATCCTTTGGACTGTGATAATCACAATTTTTGAATACATTTTTGGGCATTTTTAAAATGGGTGCTTTCTGAATTGCGCATATATTAATTACAAGTTCAAGTTTTCGTGAATATAGTTTACAAATCGTGAAGTGTAGCGAAAACTACTTTGCAAAATGAATAAATGTTAAACTTCAGCTAAGGAAACTACTGGTTTGCTCAGACCATCCAATCTAAGCGAATGTGAGTCACGATTACGGTTTTTTTTTTGAGGACTCGATTTTTTGAGGACTCGATTTTTTGAGGAGTACAGGACTTTAATCTCGTCTGTTTTGTCAACCAATTCGGCTTTCTCCATGAAGTTATAAGTTACTTCATCTGTGTGTCATAAGCATTTATATTTTAAGACAGTTCGCGTTCTGCCTACATTTGCTGTGTGTGTATTTTTGACATAGTGAAACTATTTTTTCACTCGTAAGTTTGTTCGCTGGTTCAATGCTGTTTTCGGTGCTGCTTAATCTGAGCAGGACGTGTAGAAGGGTGCACAAGTACGTTATGCATTCCAAAACTCCTCGAGTGTTTTGCCCTACCAATTTTCACAAACACCATCTCATGGTGCCTTTGGCCATCCATGTTCCAGGAGATCGACGCTTACAAAATTTTTTCGAGTGTTACCCCCAATTGCTGTTATTTTTCCCTTTGGTGTGGTGTTTATGAGTATTGTTTAAATTCTTTCTAAGAACGAGCTGTATTTTTTTAGGGAATTTGTTGTACTTTACTCGAATCTCATTTCCTTTGTTGGTCATTAATTTGAATATTTTCTGTTTACAGTATAGGATTCATGACTTTTAGTGTTTTTGTCATTTTATAAATAGGTTTAATCACAATGTAGCTTAATTGCAAACTTTTATTTGTTCCGCTTGTTTAGAGATCGTGAAAACATTGCACGAATTCCATCATTCATTTAGCTGGAACACATCCAATTCAGGAACAGTTCTTCGAGTTGTCCTAGCATGGAAGTTCATGTTTTCCGTTAATGATTGTGTGTATGGTCATAATACTCAGATTAGGGTGTTATTTTCATATATTTCTATTTGTCCTTTTATTTTGCTTTTCAGCTATATTTTTTAGCGGAAAAATCGTTAGCAAAGGAAAGATGTTGATCAACATTTAGGGAACCCCAAAGAAACCTAATATTCAGTAATACTTACTGGATTGTCTCGTGAGTTACTGCCTGCATCCCACGTTCTGGTGACCGCTTAATTTTTCCTTAGTTGATGATGATGACCATGAGAAATTTGCTTGCGGGCAAGTACGGACTAGGTACAATTTTCATGCATGCAGCCACGTTTTCAAACAATTTACTGCCTTGGTGCGGTACATCTGTCATCGCGAATTTTTCTGTTGACTTGGTGTTATTTGCCGTTTTTCCTTTCGAAATCCTTGAGTTTTCACCTTTTTAAAATAAGATTTAATCACTTCCCATCTAACGACCGTACTACGTTACTTGATGCGAAGTTTTCATTTAGCACCTAGCTAGCCAAGTCGACAGAAAAGCTAATGCTGCCGGCTATATCGCTACAACGCAGTAAACCGTTTCAAATTCCGGTCCCATGTCTCACGCTTCTGCATAGGGACTAAGTGAGCAACTCGGATATTAATCTTGGCGTTGTGTATTTCAGAATTGATGCGTGTGCTTTATGTTTATAGTGTACATCTAACCTTTATGCAACAATACCGTGCATATTGATGATGTGGATGCAATTCATTCACGACGTTCACGTTTACGTCGTTCAATTCATTCACGTTGTACGACGTTGATAATGTCTACCTAAGAGCGTAAACCTTATTTTTTTTAATCCTTGCGTGGGGAAGAATGAGTGTCCGAATTCTAGGAGGAACTGTTATTTATGGTGATTCTACCGACGTTGTTCAGTGGCAATGGTACTCAAACTTGCTGCAATCTGTCTCCAAGAGTAGCCCTCTTGTTCCCATCCTTTCCGAGGAGAACCAATGCGCTAACCTCAAACTCGTGCGTATGCAGTAGCATTAGAAGTACAGTACTTTGAGCCGTGTGGAAAAGGAGGGAGTGCTGTCTAGCGTATAACACCGGGGTGCTCGGCTGGAAGTTTCAGATAACCACCATGGATCGCAAGATTGCACTCCCACTTGTGATCGCTTAGCTGGCACCGGTAGGGTTGCAAATGTTAATTTGAGATCTGATATCTTCCTTCAAATTTGGTTGCATCAGTAGACAGGAGTCTTAATAACAGCAGAGATATTGAGACCGGTTTTGAAGAAATTGTTGATCATCGATCTCCTATTGTCTTTGAGAAGCATTTTTCAGGAAGCGTATTCTGTAAACTGTTATAAAGTTTTATTTCAATATATTGTATCGTTAAATGTAGCGCACATGTTATATGCGAACATTTGATAATTTATTTAGCATGAAGAGCTTTATTTCATCCGTAATTGGTCTAATAAATGCCAATTTATCTTAATTTTTCTGTAAATGTACTCTATGTAGAAATTTAAACAACCTTTTATTAGTGTGTTTGTGTGTACCGTTGTTCGGCAAGTCTGGAAAGCAGTGCGCGCTCGTTATGATAATATCTTGTGAGTATATATCTTGGCGTCACCAATGAATGACATTACTGCGTTTGGCTGAAAAACGTCGTGCGAAAGTGGAACTGCTTTCGAAGAATTTTTCGGCAGTCACAAATAGTTGTTATTTAGGAATAATTTAAGATTCAGAAATTTGCAGTTTTCCATTTTAAATGGTAATTTGGAGGTATATATTTATATATTCATGAGCATTCGTCAATCTTCCTGAACTTCGTAACCGGGAAAAAGATGATAATGAATTATTTCAAATTATTGTTGAATTACAGTTTTGTCTTCCTTAAAAGAACTGCGAAACTTTGTTCCGTTTAACAAATACAGAACTTAAAGTTTCACAGTTCATTTATGTTCTGTTTAACATGACCGTTCTCTTTCGCTATGGACTATGATCTCAAAGTGGTGTATATATTCTTTCATTTATTCTACCTAATTTAGGTGAATATGTGTCGTTATTTTTACGAATCGTTCCCCTTGAGGTCCCTCTTCGTCTCAACTTCTCGAAATCATCACTTTAGGGAATTTGATGCAAGAAATTTCAGTTTTGTGTAACTTGACGATCTGTCTCAGGAAGTAGGGAGGGTTCTTGAACTCCATGGAGCTAGAATTTATAAGTGTCTGTCGCTGTTGGCCTTCTTTCGTAGAGCAGCTTTCCTCATTTGTGTCTCCCGTCGCAGAAATGGCGACGGACGTAAAAGAGTCAGGGAACGATTCATTTTCGTACCAAGATGTAAAACTTAGTTACTTGGTTACCATTAACATCCTTACGCTGTTTCCTCTGTCGTGAGCGTAGTCGATACATCAGTCTCTCACACTAGTTTGTCTTCATTATATTTCCATCCCTTCGAGAGATGCTGTCTTATGTCAGTTCAACCTGAAAATTTGCACCTTTATTAGCTCAAGGTTTTATTAGCTCAAGGTTTTCTTAGCCTATTGCATACTATGGCAAACAAGCTGCATAATACTGTTTTTTTCCATCGCTTCTGTGTTATTCTGACCCCTGCCATCAGAGCTCTTATCTTCTCTTGTGATTGAACTGATCTTAAAGTTCGTCCAATCCTCCAATATCTTCACGCAATGAGACATTTGGCCCATGATGGTTCACTGGAGAAAGTTTCAGCTTGCTTCAGGGACTCAGAACTCAATGTTTAGTTCTGTGGAGCTGTTTTGAGTCTCGAGCGGTGTCTGGTATCTGCGCGACTGGTTATGAATTTATGAAAACACATGGTAAGTTTGGTATTACGGTTTTGTAGGTTTTTTCCTTCTGGCTTTACCACTCTGTTCAAGTGCATGGCATTTTTCATTGAATGAGCTGAGTTGTTCATGATCCCGCTTTCAATTTATTCTTCTTCGACCTTATTATACTTATGATTATATCATACGTATCACATGTTACTTTCAAGACGCGACTGACTTGTATTCTAGATGTTGCGTATTCGAGTTGACCACACGCGTTCAAATGAAACTTCCTCGATTATGAAGCTTGATGCACCTGACGTGGGTACAAGTCAAACACTCGAGGGAGGTTCATCCACTTGTTTGGCTCACCTCACAAGGATTTCTTGCTCTTGCCTGAACTGACGTTAAATTTGAGTTTGTGCTTATTCAAAGAATGGTCAGATCCGACTGAACTGCAAATTAAGTTAGCGGAATTGAGGGGTTTTTTCATTTTTCTGAATCGAAAATTGTTTCAACTTAGAAGCAAATACTGCAACTTACGTGTGATTTCTCGAATCATGGTTCTCAATTATCTCTTTTATTTAGACGTGAGATGGCTTTTGTCTTGTCTGCCATTGCATTTTGCCTTCCTCTCTGGTGCTCGTTCTCTACACATTTGCCAAAAGTTGCGTTTCCCGCGTGTCAAGGAACGCAGACCTCGAGTTGTTGACGGAACTTTGCTAGCTCTAGTAGCTCTAGGTAGCTCTAGTCTGGCAGTTGTAAGGTCTGTCGTCTTTTATAAAGTGTGCTAAATTTTTAATGAATAGCGTGTGTTTTCTCGCATTCAATGAGAACAAATAGTCTTTTCTTGTGCATTATTTTGGTTATTACATTCTACAAAATATTGTGTATTTTTTACCTCCCATCAATTTCGTTCAGAGCATATTTTTGGATGTTTCCTACCCCTCAGGGGGATACAACTATTGTATCTATGGGAATTAGCGCTCCCAGGGGGGTAATGTGAGGGCCCGAGCTAAAGGTTAGGTAGGCTTTCTTTGTGTTAAAATAACATAGGTTTTTGTTTTTTGTTATGGACCAACTTTTTTCGGTTCACTGCTGTCCTGTTTTTTCAACACTTTCTACTTTCTTCTGCAACTTTGATCTTATTTCATGAACTTCTTTCTCACTTACTGTTTCTGTGCCCTTTCTGCATAGATTCCACGTTCCCTTAACTCCATACTAAATGGTGCCTTCTTCCTTCCTCTCTTTGGATCTCATTTGTTGAGGATAGGGAGGCTTAAACTAACTCATAATAATAATCTGGATGTTTCCTACGATTTGCTCTCATGCGAGCAAATTTCGGACTCCAAGTTGTAGCATCATTTAGTGTGCTTTGTGCAGAAATTGCTAATTCTGCGAATTTTATTCGCCTTCACACCATTGCAGCCCATTCTTCGTTTGTTTATTTCCGTTCCGTTTAATATTGTCAGTCCGCGTAGATAGTTTCAAAAATGGGATGCATGAGACGAAAAGAGCGATATTCGAGTGTAACGTCCCGAAATATTCCATTGTGCTATAGAGGGAAAAGTGATACCTTGATTGTACGCGCAATTACTCGACTTGAATGCCCTTAGGGGGATACAACTATTGTACCTATGGAAGTTATTACTCCCAGGAAAAAATGTACGGTCCCAAGCGGGATGTTAAGTAGGCTTTTCTTTCATTAAAGCCGAAATGGTTTTTGTTTTCTTACAGACTATCTTTTTCCGGTTCACTGCTGGCCTGTTTTTCAGCACCTATTACTTCATTGTTCAAATTTTATCTTGTTTCATAAACTTTCTTCCCAATTTCTGTTTCTTTGCGAAAGGGATCTTGTATGGGAACACACCTTGTACGTAGATTTCGCGTTTCTTAAAGTCAATACTAAACGGTGCCTTCTTCCTTCCTCTCTTAGCAATGCCTTTGTTGCAATTAGGGAGGCATGAAATTAATCATCCCATCAAATCTGCCCGTTTCAAATTTACATCGAATCTTAAAAACAGCCGAGCGTAGCTGTGACAGTGAGACATGCCTCGTTAGCTTCAGCTCACCCGAGCGTAGCTGTGACAGTGAGACATGCCTCGTTAGCTTCAGCTCTTTTGCAGCTTGTACCTCCTCGGTTTTGAGTTCGTGATGAAATTCGGGTTTAACATTCAGAAATTAGGAATTTGATGTGCTTAATGGGAAAGCCTTTTCACGACTAATTCAAGGTTCATTTCATGAATAATATACATTTTTGGCCGCATTTTTGATCCTTGCCAACAAAGGATGGAACACTGCTGACGAGTTCAGCAGATTTTGTCTTGTTTTTTAAAAATTAAAAAATGTGGTGTAAGGGCATTGTTATTCATCGCTGTCGTCGTATCATTTTAAAACTTTTCACCTGATGGCTGCTTGTACTTGTGACGGAAGGAAGCTATTCAAAGTGTTGTAAATAGATGGTGTCAAAGAACATAGATATATATGTATATACTAAATGAGTAAAAATATGTTCGATTTTGATAAAATTTAAATTGTAGAAGAATGAGGGCGAACATTTGAATCGTGAAAGCGCCATAAGTTGAAACCAGTTAAATCTAGTTCATAAATGACGAAAAGTTGAGGGAGTTGGGTCGACCTATGAATTATTTTGTGAGAACATGGGCTGGAACAAGAGCGTTGCCCTTAATTTTCAGGGTTTATTCTATCTTTAGTGCCGCCCGGTGATTCTCCCGATTAGGAAAAGGGAGAACTCAGCCACAATTCCACACTCTACCCATAGGTGTCGGAAATGGGTACCGGCTTGACCGGGGGTAACCGTCATTTCGTCTTGGTGTTAGTTATAAGGCATTTGAAAAACCAATGCACAAGATGATATATATCAGGCTTGAATGGAATAAAAACATCCTTTTAGCCATGGTCAGTATAATGCCAGCGCCAGGGCTCCCGTTGAGAACTTGAAATTCTAACACAACTGAATTTGTTCAAACAAGACTGGCAGAAGGCAACGGGTCGATTAACTTTGTACATTTCATAAATTCTCAAATTTACTGAAAAATAATTAATATAACCCAAAGGCTCACAACCATGCCATTTATTTAGGCCTATGTGTGAGGTTTCAATCTAAGTCTCCCAATAGACCACGTCTAAGGTTAAGCCAAAATTGGAAGAGAAATGTGACGATCTATTCACTTAGTTATTTTACTCTACTTTTAAAATGCTCGTAAATACTGGTGATGAAAAAGAAAACGATAAATCAGAAGTTAATGAGTAGCGCCTTGAAATACACTGTCTTCATGAACATTGACACATTAACATGTATAGGACACATTTTCTGAGACACATTAGCTTCATGAATATGCGATAGTAACCGACATAATTGAAACCATAATTAGGGAAAATAAATGACCGTACATGCAAACGAAGAAACTCGAGAGCTCAATAAATTAACTATTTGTGCATACACATAGACAAGTACCTGATAACAAGCGTGTTTCAACCATAAGACAGAACATGCTTCACCTCAGGACACATTCGTTATATTTTATCTACATCGTAATAACATGAAATGTCTTCGCGAATAAAAGATGAGAAAGGATTAACACGCAATACAAACAAAACAATGTGTTACACGTAGCGGACATGAAATAGACATTCAAGCTGATTAGCCACGAGCTAAACGCAATTCCCTCCAATACTTCCTAATGATACATTCTATGGCAGCACATGCGTGGTGGTACGCTGGACACTACCAGGGTCTCTGCCTCATCTCTCGTGAGTACACGGAGCTGCTTGCTGAGGCTGTGTTCAGCCACGCACCATGTACACATGGGAAGTTACGCACCATGTACACATGGGAAGTTACGCACCATGTACACATGGGAAGTTACGCACCATGTACACATGGGAAGTTACGCACCATGTACACATGGGAAGTTACGCACCATTTACACATGGGAAGTTACGCACCATGTACACATGGGAAGTTACGCACCATGTACACATGGGAAGTTACGCACCATTTACACATGGGAAGTTCCGCACCATGTACACATGGGAAGTGAACAGAGCCGCGCGTTCATACAAGATGCAAGTGTCGCACGTTAGGGGGAGCCACGAAGATGGGACCAGGCAAAGCGCTGAGCCTTTATTTGTTCAATAGCTGTTCTCACAGGCTTCATGTTTCTAATAAATGGGTTGTCTCGCGAAAAGTATGGTCGAGAAATGAACTTATCGTGCCCCATTCAATAAGTTCATCCAATTAAGTTGGTCATATCAAAGAAACTTTCAAGAGTCTATAAAATAAGAAGCAGTTCATTTCCAATGAAGATGATGCACGAACCATCATTGTTTTTTAAATACCTTAACATAAAGATCCTTAGATCATATACACACATGGGCATCGTAATACCCATGTCAATGGTCGAAACAAATGGTTGAGAGAAATGCGCGGAAAAATACATTCCCTGTGTTGTTGTTCAAACCTCCTTTACCCTTAGAAAAGAAAAAAGAGAAAACAAGTACATTTTCATAGTTGAACTCATTCATATTCTATAGTGCTCACTAACATCGAAGTATACGAGCTCAGGAACTTGTGGTACAAGAAATTAAATACTGAGAGTAAGATGGTTGGATTTTAATAATTCTGCATCTTAAACTATGAGGTCGATGTTCTGAATAATTTTTTCACCCCTACGTATCAACTAGTTTGCCATGCAGTGAGCTCGGAGATGATGTATTTTACCGTAGCACAAATTTATGATATTTCCTGGTTTTTAATAGTGGCACAAAAGAGTTTACGTGAGTCAAAAACAAGAAAAGAATTGTTCTACAACGTTAACCAAAACATTTACAATAAATTTAGGGTAATACGTGAAATGGCATATCAAAATAATACTGTCGTAATATACTCACGAGTGCAAGAAATGATGAATTGCCAAGAAGAACATTTTAGAACATGAATAAGAAAAGAAAACGTTAATGTTCTTTAAAATAAACACATATGATGAAATTACATCGCTTTTAAAAATGTCTTGGTTCAAATGTCCTCAATTGGTATACATACATGGGTGCCATGGTATAAAAGGCTGAGAGAAAAACAAAAATGTATCTTTTGCGAAGTTCATTTAAGTTTTATAATGTTTATTTATAAGTGTAATAACCGAAATATAAAGATGAACTAAGTGGGGTGAAACGCAATTGAGTCTCTACGCACATTGACATGTGAACTTTGGCTTTTGTGACATTTAAACAATTTAAACAAATTATTTGCCACAAGTGTTACAGCATTAAATTGTGTTTCAAGTCTAGTACAACGGACACATTTGAGTATAGCTGCTTGTTGGCCCGAATAAGATCAGCGACTTCTCTTTTTCTTTCTTTCTTTTCTTTCTAGGGCATCCTATCATTAACGCTATTTTAAGGTGTACAGTTATGCTTCGTCTAATTTAATTAACCTAGTGACATTCTAGACTGATCAATAAATTGATTCTCTCAGAATTCGATGCTTAATATTTACAAAAATAGTCCATATGGGCTAGATGGGAACAGTATATACTAGAAAACGATTAGGAGCAGACTTGAGATCTATGTCATTAATCATCTCAATTTACCTTATCAAGATAAGTCGTATAGCAGGCAGAAAAAAATTGACTTTATTATATACCGTACGTTATTAATATTTTGTATGAAGAGGGATTCAAGATTCGTTTTGAAAGCTTTGTAATAACTTTCTCAGTAGGGATCACATTCCAATTCTTAGTACCAATGAAGAGGATCCTGTGTTGTGAAATAATTTTTTGAGTACTCTGTCGCCATCATCAGTCAGTGTTTTATACATGAAATTACATATGGATAGCTTGGAGAGATCCAACAGCTTAAGCATTTTTAAACAGTTGAATGAATCATTTGTGTGAGCATTATTTCTAATTTCTTTGCCGCCCTAATGGGTCTTTTTTGCAGCCCAAAGAGCAAATTGGTTTTATTTTTATCAGTTCCGTGCCAAGCTTCTATTCTGTATTACAGATATAGTGATATGATAAAGTATTTTTAGAGCTTCTTCGGGCAATACATTGGTTACTTCATGAAGAATTCCAACGGATTTTGATAGTTTAGTACTGATTTGTGCAATATGCTCTTTAAATGTCAGATGTTTATTTAATTTATTGCCCAGAAACTTACAAGAGTTGATTTTTTCGATTTCACCATCACCAATTTTAATGCGTGGAGGAGACATGTGTTTCTCTTCTATGAGAATATAATGCATTTTGTCGCACCGATATTGAGGCATATTTCATTAACTTTAAGCCACATTGAAATCTTTTGCAGCTCATTATTTACGCTCTAAGCAATTAAAATTGGATTTTCATTTGGAAGAGCCGCAGAGAGCGGCTGTCGTCGGCAAAAAGTATGAATTTGAAAAATGAAGTAGGTTCAACTATATTGCTGATAAAAATCAAAAAGAGAGGCCCAAGGACAGACTCTTGTTGTACTCCATGGCTGATTGTCAGTAGTTCCCATTGTGCATCGTCAATGCCAACACATTACTTCCGATTTGTTAAGTATGATTTGAACCAATCATGTGCAATTCACCTAATGCCATAACAGTGTAGTTTCGATAGTAAAATGTTATTGTCCACGCAATCGAATGTTTTTCGAAAGTCAAGAAACACGGGGAAAACAAGCTTTCCATCATCTATATTCAAGTAAAGGATTGTAAATGACTTGATACAGCCTGTGTTGTCGATTTTTTAGAACGAAAAAAGTATTGTTTACTGTAGAGAAAAGATTTTTGTTCAAAAAAGAAACGCTTTTTATACACGATTTTCTTGAATATTTGGCTAAGTATTGGTAGTACAGAGACAGGTCTATAATTAATAATGCAAGTTTTATCACCATTTTGAAAAATAAAAGTCACTCTTGCAATTTTTAGAGAGTTTGGAAAAATACCCTGGAAAAGTGATTGGTTGATAATATTAGATACGTACGTTGCTATTATATCAGATATAGCCTTAAGAACTTTAGCCGAGAACGTTTTAAATCTATTTAATTTATTTTTCAAGTTGTTTGTGCACACAATTACATCGGAGGACCTAGTTGGCGTAAAAAAAGAGTTGTGTTCTCGGACAGGGTCCATGTATTCCAAGTGGTCTGTAGGTTCACTAGAAATACTATCAGCTATATTTTCCCCTACGTTTACAAAAAAGTTATTGCACACTGTTGTAATATCTTTTTTCTTGTGATATTCTACATTATCATGAACAATGGACTCAATTGTTTTCGTAGCATTATTATACGGTTTATATCATGAATTAAGTAGGCGCCACGTTTTTCTAAATTTCTGTTTATGAGATTGTACGTGTATAAATATATGTATATACGTTCATACATTAACAAACAGCAGTTTCTGTAAAATTTTTAATCAAGCAACTTGCATTTGTCCGATAAATATCGTTTATTTCTATTTTCTCCCTATATTATTGTCAAGCATTTCAATGAGGTATCTCATAAATTTGTTGTGTGAGTTAAAGCGTGCTCTCTTAGGCAGTTAACAGACTTTCATTTT
>JACJUY010002939.1:10262-31306 GCA_014220935.1 Platorchestia sp. MABIK | reverse complement strand
CTATGCTCTGCCACTCTGATATAAAAATTTCGTGACGTCATACCGACATCACGAGCATAGCATAGCATATCATATCAGAGTGGCAGAGCATAGAGGTAG
This sequence comes from Platorchestia sp. MABIK, assembly GCA_014220935.1. NCBI lineage: Eukaryota > Metazoa > Arthropoda > Malacostraca > Amphipoda > Talitridae > Platorchestia > Platorchestia sp. MABIK. The sequence continues at coordinate 31,207 of JACJUY010002939.1, read as the reverse complement.
AATTTAGCTTCCGTACTGGTAACCAACTATCCCACCCATCGCATTCTGCAGTGCGAAATCATGCCGAAAAATGCAATGTTCCTATATCTCCTGCCGATTTCAAAATTTTAGACTCAGCCTCAACCCCTTATGACCTCAGAATTTTAGAATCCTTGCATATCTTCAAGCGTAACCCGGATTTGAACAATATGGACAGTTCGTACCCATTGCAAATAGTGAATAGCTAGATCCCCGTCAGTTCCAACCGTATTTCATTTCATACTTATTTGTTACATGTTTTTATTTGTGCATCTGTATTTTATTCTTTGTTTTTGTTAGTGTCAAACTTTGTATTTTTACTTTCATGATACATTTTTAGTACCTACAATTCATTGTACTCTGATCTTTTATTTCAGACGCAATTCTTTTTCTTTTTTTTTGAACTGATGATGGAGCAGAACTCTGAAACGTTTTCTTAGTAGAGATTATAAATTTTCTCTGAATTTTCTTCGTTTTTAAGTTTCTGATAAGGTTGCGATTAAAGCAAACCACTGACGTGTTCAGATATATTAAATCAAGATATGCTTTTTGTATCATCTTTATTGGAAATAAACTGTTTTTCGTTATTTTTCTATTGATGTATTAATTATCAAACGAATCATTGGTCCTGTGACAGGGAAGCTGTCTTTGATATATTGAAGGTTAACACCATCATGTCCTATTGCCTTCGTGTTTTTCAATGAATATAAAATTGTTCGAAACGATAATAAATTAACAGGACGTGGTATCCACTTGACACCTGCCCTTGTAGGTGCAGTCGGGCACAAATAATCAGTTAAAGGTTGAGGTGGATTGGTTCTACATACTTCATTGAAGACTTTAGCGCCTTCTTGGGAAAAGAATGTGTTGAAATCCGTGGCTGTTTTCAAGGGGTCTTTGAAATTACTTCTCGCGGTCTAGATTTTGATATTGGGCTACCTCACTAATGATTTTCCACGTTCGTTTCAGGTAATTTTTTGCCCTTGAGAGTTCCTGGTGAGTTTGTTTTGAGTTTGTTAATGATTTAGTGAGTTGGTTGTGCTCTGTGATTTTCTTCCGAATAATTTTTTCCTGTTCTTTATATCTTTTGTACAATACACTGTCTGATTTTCTTTGTATTTGCGCGTATAAGTTTTATTATTCTGCTCAGTTCTTTAATTTTGTCTGTAATCCAAACAGCACGTTTAGGCTTAGTATTTTTCTTAGTCTTAGTAAAGGAAATTATTTCACATGAAGTTGGGCCAGAAAGTAACTGGAGGAATGATGAAAACTTTCAAAGGCTAATTAAGTTTAAATACTCAAACAAATCCACGACATAGGGGACTTCAAGTTTTTGAACAGGCTTTTATTACCCGAGTTAGATTATTTTCTGATTCGTGTGAAAAATCGTGAAATTGATTTCGATTTCCCTGCATAACGCAGGTCTTATGTGACGACCGAGAAGGTATGACCATGAAATATCGAATGTAGGCATTCCACAGTAAGCGTCGGTGTGTTGAACCTAAGGACTAGGACCAGCTGGACGTGTTCGGAAAGCCGACTTTACTGCTGCACCGTATGTTCAGGCCTAACTGTAGGATACAGCCAACTCCCTCTTTCGAAGAGAGTTTGTTTCCCATTAAACTTGATAAAATGCATCTAAGTTGAATCGCTTTGGCTGATAAAAAGTTAATGAAATATTATAGTTAAAATGAAGTCTTACTATGGTGGTTTTTTATTTTCCACCTAGCTTACAGTGCCCCTAAGGGTACGCGCAACAATGCTTCAGTGCGGTAGTAATTTACTAGTAAAATTTATTGAAATATAAAATAATATGTATAAGTACAAGACTGAAAGAAAATGACTTCCAACTGCAGAATGAAAATGTTTGTAAAATTATTTATATTCAAATTTTGTTGAAATATTAATTATTGACACAAGTCACTTTGGACAAAAATTGTGAAAGAAGTGTTTCCAACAAGATTGAGTTAACAAAACTGTGTTCTTCACGTATGTAGATGCAAAATCGAAGATTTTGTCGCAAGGCAATCTCACCCGGACTTTAATGACCATTCTGATCATTTGAAATGTCTGATTATTGCATTCAAACTGTACTGATGGCCAAGAAGTTTATATGTATACTTATATATATTATAATTTTCTCAGGTTATCATTTCAAAGCGAATGTAGTCTTCACATTTATTTTTTTACACCCACACAAGGACAAGCATTGGTCCCTTTCACGTGAAGTATTACTGTTTTTTCGCTTTGTTAAACTAGTGAGAGTGCTTATCAGCAGGTGGGTCCCTAGTTCACTTTTCTGAGGATTTTATGTTGTAGACTATTGTCGAACTCCTGGCTTATTTTTTACCCATACACTGTTCTCGAGTATCCGCCTGGATGCACTCTCGGCATAAAAATAAAGCATATAGAAGTATTTTAGCTCTGAATTTCCTTTGGTATCACTCCATAAATATGAGCAAGCTTTGCAGCCTCCTAGCATTTGTAAGTTAATTCCTCACCAGCATCGAGTCATGCGAAAATTATTATCAAGGCTTCCAGAAGGTACATTATTGAGCTCAAACTCAAATGCTAAATTTCAAGCGAAACAATGTTGTTTTCTTTTCGCCCTCTAAAATAGGGTTAACTGGTACATTTACTTGCTAAAAATAGCTTTTGGAAACTCAAATTGTTAGGTCCCGGAATCCGGATTTAAGCCTAAAACATTTACACAGGTTCGTCACTGTGACACCTGTCATACTAACACTGACTTGCAGAGAGGGAGCTTGTGTCGCTTTTTCCGTGTACGAACTGACTTTTAGTTAGTTTGTCAATCAATATGTTGACATTTACAGTGCGGCAATATGTTGCACAACATATTTGGATTATTTTCATCCTTTTCTCAGGTTGGTTTTAGTTAGAATTAGATTTGCTCAAGACTTCAACTCAGCTGCAGAAGGAACTAGTTATCCACTTTTAGAGGCCTAAGATGAGATGGGCTGGACCGATTAGTTAGAGGCATGTGGTGCATGGATAGCCCTAACGCTGTTTATTCTCGATGAGTTTCGCCTTGCATTAAGAATATTGTACGTGAAGACGAGAAATAAAACTACGCGGTCAATAACCTTTCCCGGAGAGTAGAAGCGGTGATTTGCAGTGTTTGTTTGACCTCATTACCCACTAGAGATCGAGTATTGCTTTGACTGGATGGAATTTGGAAAGTTTACCCTATACAGTTAAAGCTAAAAGTCTAAAGCTTACATAACACCAGTGAAAATTCTAATAAATTGAGAAAGACGTTATTAGCATTAAAAGTCATCACATTTAGCCGTCCAAATAGTTGAATTTTTGGTTATTTTAACTGCAGCATACATTAATTTTTATTTTTTAAGGGCAATCAGAGTCTTCTTAGTACACTATCATTAATATTTCAAAGTCAAGTGATTTAATGTGTAGGCTTCTATATATGTTGAATTTTTATGATTACTTATAGTCACAAGGACTTTGAAACAACTCTTGAATTTTGTTATAAAAAGTATGCTAAAGCTTGAAATATTTTTCTTTGAAAAGTTTAGTAATAAATAATTTTACAGAAATATCATTTATGATTTTTACTGATGTATGAGCAAACAGATCATCTAAAATGTTCTTGACCTTTTATAATTTAAAAGGTTCAAAACCATGATGCATGTATGATGTATTATGTAGTATTTGAAAAATTTATTGTCCAAATGAACTCATTAGCTTTTACTCTACTTCTTGTGTTTCAGAAGAAGGAAATGTTGTTGATAATGGTACTGTTGGCCTTATGTGTGGTATTTCAAAAAATTTTTTTTCCAGATTAGTATGAGTTTTTGATTTATTCATTTCAATTTCTATGAAATATAGCAAGAATGTAGACTTCTAAAATTATTTTCATGAGATTTAAAGCAAATTTTGGACATGACTGTTAATACTGCTTTGGCCTATTACCATCTTTAGCTGTTTTTAAATTAGCTTGAGGGATGTAAAAATTTTTTTACTGCTGTTTTAACTAGCGAGGTTTTTCTTGAGAATAAAGCACTAGAATTTTAAATGTGCTCCTCTAATAAGTTAAAACATTTAGCTCACTCAGATAGGCTTACTGTATGAATTCGTAAACTCTGCTTACTTTCCATCATTAAAGTCAATAAAGACTTGCAAAGCATTTAGAGTTAGGCATTAGCTTTATGATATAAGGGTTAATTGAATAATATAGGGCTTGAAAGGTGGATGCATTTGAAGCTTTACATAGATTATTTTAGTCACTTCTTTCAAACTATACTGATAAAATATCCTAATCTGAGTGCATGATGAACTCAATCTGTTCAGTTTGCTTCACCCTGGGTGAAAAAATTCAAATAAAGGTAGGCTGTAATCAGGACAAAACAAGCCAATCATTCTTAAAACTAAAATGATCCCACAATTTTTTAAGGCTCAGTATAATAATGTATTGTGCAAGTAAAAATATATACTCCAATTTAGTTTGTGTTGACAGTCCTTTGATGGCTCAGTAATACATTTATAGAAATCCAATAAATGATGCAACTTTTCAAAGGTTGAAGGAGGGTTTCAACTCAGATTATTTGTTTATAATTATAAAGAAGAACCACATTATATTTTGATGAAGGCAAGTAAATTGTAGAACATTATTGACTGTAGATTTTTTATCATATTTGAAACCAAATAAACGAGAAATTATGTTTTTAGCTAGATTTGATTATAATTATTATTGCATCAATATCCTAAAGCTTTCATTGATGTCTGAGGAATGTATCTCTCTTACTAGACAATTTCAAAATTTTAGCATTACTCTTTATTTTTTTAAATGAATGCTTTTACTAATTATTTCAGGATTAGTTTTAATGACCTTACCTCATACTTTTTGAAATTTATTGCAATGGGCTTACATAATTTATAAAAGTTGGTTAAATTCAGCTCCTACATGTAACTCTGTGAAATTTCTCTTGTTTGTCATTGACTCATGAATGATGCCTCTTAAATTAACAGTTAATGATGGCCTTTCACCTTTAACCAGCTTAGTGGGCTGCTTAGACAACCTTTTGTGCAGGAATTAATTGGCTAGCACCCTAAGTCATAATCATAAATTTGTAGCTGTCAGTTGTAAACATGGAACATGAAGCTGGTATTCCTCTGTGGTATTGGCACATCTTATCCAGTGCAACCTACTATGGGTTGCAGCTTTCTTGTAGGTAGTGTTCTGCAATTGGAATTTTTTCTTTTTTAATACAAATATTTTAAATAGGTTATGAAATTGGATCTGGTTGGTTAGATACTAACTACTTGTAAAACTGCGCAAGAAATGTGCTAATGATAGAGAATGCACACAGTTAATTTGTGTCTGCAATCCATTCTTCTCCCTCACAATTTTAGTTCTTGGTATTTTTTTGGAAAATATTTATCTTAATTTTTCTATTTTAAATATTCATTCCTTCTTCATTAAGGTAATTTTAAGAAGGCTAACTGATGGTTAAATAAGGTTCATTTTTCAGGAGTGGTTGCAAGCCCAGCCGATGACTGCTTTGAAGTGGGCTACGCTCGCTCTGGAGGGGCTCTTCCTTACCAGTTGTATGGCCCCATCAAGGACCAAGTTTTGAAGAAGTGGACGGCTGAAGATTCTGCTAAAATTAATCTGTACAAGTCATTTCCTGGCCATCTGAAAAATGTAAGCAGATGAAATGTAGTTAGGTTAATGTTGGAATTTTATATTACCTCTTATTTGAATTTGTGGTCATCAAGGCCAAGGAGTTAAGAGGACTTGCCTTTTACGTGATGGGTCATTGGTTTAATTGTCTAGTACAGTAGACCCCTGGGTTATGGCATCCCCATGTTAAATTTTTTTACATCACAAAGTGGAATACAAAGTTTTTTGTCCCCTTGTTACAAATTTTTCCCCACCTTACGGTATCAAAAATTTCTCTTGCATGGTCGAAAAATTCCAAAATTCAATTTTGATGGTCTGTGTGCGTGCTTATGACTGCAAGCCTCACACCACGTTCATACGTCACGAAGATGCTGGTCTGCCATTGGTCGGTGTCACGGCCTGACTAAGATGCTGAAATGCTATTGACCTGCCATTTGACGATTTTGCCCTACGATCCCAACTCTGGAACGGATTAATGTCATATGGCGGGGGTCCACTGTACATATTTTCTGCAAAAAGAGAAAGAGAATTTAACCTTAATTCTACTCTTGATCCAGATGTCTAAAGTGAGTTCTTACTCAACCGGCAGTGTGTCATTAGACGTCAAAGGAGTTATAAGATATTTGAAACTCAAATGTGCAAGATGATATGTATCAACATTATTGCATGAGGCATCATGTGTTTTGCTACAAAATCACAATACTTTGATATTTCTGTTGTGTTTTCTATCCTGGATGGAAATTTATTGTTTTTTCAATTTTTGATGCAATAAAACCTTCAGTTGCTTTCAATTGTGTAATAGACATTTGCTTCCAAGAATTCAGATTAAATTTAATATATACTTAGATGCAAATTTATGCAATGGTCAAGTTAAGCCATTTCTTTTGTGAGCAGAAATTTTGTGTGATGGTATCAAATTTTATTTTTGGATTGAAGATACTGTACTTCATTCCATTATATAGTTGTGAACATCATTAGGGTGATGAAAAAATTAAATTCATTTCAGATATTTTAATTTCGTGTTGCTTAGGGCATTTTATACATGATTTTCTTGCCAGACTTTTACTTCTAATATCTATTCTACAACATAGTTGAAGATTATGTGTTCTGGTTTATCCCCTTAGGTGGACTAGGATAGGTTTAAGGGATTAAATTTGTCTGTCCTATACAAAGGTAGCTGCTGCCCCGAGGGGAGATAATATTAGGTTAGCTTAGATAGGCCTTTGGGACTTCTATCTTTCATGCTCACTTTTCTTTCTTTCCGTTTTCTTTTCTTCCTCTTCCTAGTTAACTTGTTCTTTCTGTGTGCAGGGTATCCTGTGTGGCAACACGCCTTGTGCACAGATTCCTTTTTTTCTTTAGTCCATACTAAGTTGTCAGTGCTCTTGTGAGACTGTTTATTTTGTGGCTAAGGTTCCTTAAACAAACTTATAAAATAATTTTTGCTTTGTGGTGTCATTTTTTGGGAAAAATTTCCTATATTTTATGTGTGCAATAAGCATTTATTTTGATTACTTTGTCTCAGCATAGCATGTTTTATTCATGACATTTTGAGAATATGTTTATCTCTACATTTAGGTGTGACTGGTAAGTGTGTAAGGTAAGGTATCAGAGATACAGAGCAGTCATGGGATTATAAGTACAGTGCGAGTGTTGGAGGGAGTTATGTTTGGGTGAGGATAAGTAGGTGACCACCACCTAAGTAATGTGAATTGTCATGTACTATGTACATCACTCACCCTCATCTCAACATGCATTTATACATAGTTGTTTAAATTTGTGCTTGTGCACCTTGTAAGAATGTTTAAGTTAGAGCACCTAAGTTTCTCAACATGGTTTCTTGACATTGTATATTTTACATATATTTCTCAAATTTATGATGATCTGCGCTTTTATCTTCAAGGTTTTGTAGTTTGTAGCTGTAAAATTTTCTGTATTTGATGCCATTATATTATCACAGTACAACATTTATATCTTTCACCCACCTTCTATAACTTTTGCTGTGTTGCGTGGTGCAGCTGACGAGGGCAGCATACCTACTGGAGGCCATCTCCAAGGAGGTGCTGCATGGCATCCGCAAGACCAGAGTAGGGAAGCGCTGTCGTGAGGAGTTCCTGCTCAGGGGACTGGAAAAGCATGTGCGACCTCTTGTTCAGCTGGATGAATCCCTTGCTGCAGAAATACAGCTTGGTTAGTTCTTTATTTGCAGTTCACACTATGTACAGGTGATATTTTGCTCTTGGTAGATTCCTATGTCTGTGTTTGGACTAAAGCAAGACATATTGCATTGTTTCTTGCACTGAAATAGTGGGGCTATGGGTCAAGGTAATATTTATATGGAACTGAGATTGTAGTTCTTTTAATAAACATTAACAGGTATCAAGGAATGGTAAATTGAGGAAGGGAATACTAGATCTTGACTTTTGAGCTCTTTTATAGGGAAGTGCTAATTTTTTAAAACGGAAACCTTGTATGGGAGTTCTGACAGGTTTTCTGACAAATAGGTTATCAAAGGTACTTTCAGTGATAAAGAGCTCAAGAACTGCCAGCAACTTAGCTCCTGTAGAAAAGTTTTTAATATCACACGGTTTGTTAAGAGTACTTAAAATGTAAATTGCCTGTTCTCATAAAATGTTGCTCTAAATCTGTAAATTTGATTAAAACATTGCAGTAACCAACAATAATAAAAGTGCTGTAGTGCAAACAGAATGGAATGCTGTGTGTTAGGGAGAAAACGAGAGGTCCATGCCCTTAAATTATTGAGACGGTATTTCTAGAACGTCATTTTTACTCACAGTGTAATCATATTATGTTCTGATCGTTATGCTAATGAGCAAAAGACGTAATTTCTATTCATTGACAAAAAATTTGCGCTATGTTACTCTTTGCATTGATTAACAATTCTACCACAGTTAATTTCATTTCAAAATTTTTATGTTTGATGCGTCTGCCTTTTCATACTGTCACTTCAATAGGAGTTAGTGAGTGTTTTTGAAACTAACACAAATTTCTGTGAGAAATTCTATGTTTATAGTTTTTATGAGTTCATCTGTGTGCCTGCAGTTCAATCGTACCAATGCATCGTGGGGTCCCCCTACCCAAACGTAGATGGAAGTTGTGTGAGTGAAACTTCCCCTGACCTGGGCGCTGTTGGCTCCAAGTTCCTGCGTTTGTTGCCCGCACATCCTGGCCCTGATGGTGAGTGGCCACTCTTGTGTTCATCTTTGGTTCCATTAACACAATTCTGGTGTGTGAAAATCTGTGTTAATGGGGCATCCATTGTGGTGAAGACATCAGTAGATACCTGATGGTGAGTGGATGCTCCTAGTGTTCCTCTTCGATTCCATTAGCGCAATTCCTGCGTGTGTGAAAATCTGTGTTACTGGGGCATTCGTTGTGGTGGAGACATCAATAGATGGTGAGTGGCTGCTCCTAGTGTTTCTTTTCAATTCCATTCCCTGTAGAGAGCCCAACTGGGAAGCTCCTTTTATCTTGTGTTTCTGCGTTGACTCCAAAGGGAGCTAGGAGGGCTACTAATTCATTTTGATTTGTATGAGGAACTTAAAAAAGTGTATACCTCCGTTGAAATTGCCATATGATTTTTGATATTTAGCCAATAATGCTAACGCAAAGCTTTTTTCGGCTAGAAAAAAGTGCGTGCTAAAAACGTATTTTTCAATAATATGAATTTATGAATTGTGCACAAATTTATACCATGGACACTAATTTACACAGAAAGCATAAATGTTGGTTCACACATGTTAGCACTAGAAAGCTAATAACCTAAAAATCAAAGTACAAATGTTGAAAATAGAAAAAGTGGAAACTTAAATAAATTGTTAGAAAAATGTTCCATTAAGAATTTAAATAAGTTTTTTTAAATAGATGCTGCTTAACTTGCCCCATTTTTTTACCTACACTATTATGGTTTTGGCGCCATTTTCTGCACTACCCTTTTTACAACTGGCTTGTCGTTTTTCAATTCTTCTAATGCGTATTCTATTCCTTGCGTTGATTCTTGTAGTTCATAGCATGCAGTGGACTACTCTTTTTCTACTTTGAATGAACTTTAGTGAGCTGGAATTGGTTTCCTATTAACGATTTTATAATTTGGAGCAATTTGAAGCATCATGTAGTTGATCAAAAATATATGAAGGGACATTCCATTTACTCTCTTTTGCATTTCAATGTTTAATATTCAAATTTAGTCTAGTTTGAGTTTGTCATTGAACCTTAGTTCAGTCTATTGCAGTTAGCGTGGTAAATATCAGTTCGGTTTGTTTGTATCCTGCCCACCTTCTCTCTGATGGTGAGGAATTGCTTGTTTACTGTTTTTGATTATCCTTTTATGAAATATCGGTTCAATTCTTCGATATATCTTACCTGTATTTCCTGAACTCTTTTGTAAAAGGGGATCTTTCCGCAAAGACCTAACCGAAGATGTGTGTGCTAATTCGTGCCTTGGAAAAGCAACTCAAGTTAGAATTTTGCCATCTATGTGATCATTGTGGTTTAGAATTTTTTCATTGTATTGTGTTCCCTTCTGTGAGTGCTTGGAAAACAGCGCTTTAAATTTTTTTGATCTGTTCTGTTTGTAAATGTTTCTATTATGCATTTTGGAGCTTACTATTCAACCTATCCCTCAAAAGTATCTAATAATTTTTTTCTTCTTTAATATCTCCATTTCTTCATCTTGCCTCTTTTTTGAGCTGTGCTCGGAAAAATGGATTTTTTCTTGACAGTTCTAAAGATAAAATGTTACGCAGCAGAATTTATTTGGATGTGGATGGATGCCTGTTTTTTTCTAGAGTTGTTTTGCAATTGGTAATCAGTTTTGACTAACTTCAGTAGACACCTCTTTCGGAGGTGTTCAGTTATGAGATTGTAGTGTTCAATTTTGCGATTCACATAGCAAGTAACATGTTTTATCGTCTAATATTTCGGCAGAAATGAGTTATCCATCTTTGCTCATGGTGCACTTGAGCAGTTTGGTGTATCAATGAGCTGCAGTTCACTGTTTGAATTTTAGAATGTTAACTTTCAGTTTTCACTTGGTTAGATATTTTTAAATTTAACGCTGCACCTGGTTGTTCAACCCTATAACGAAACAGATGAACAGTGGTCTGTGAAAAGAAAAGTAAATTAGCATCAGTATGCTTTCAGAAACTGAAAAATTACTGAACATTTTGAACACAGTCCATATGCATGATCTCGAGTTGCTCTCTAATCAACGGAACGGGTGAGTCCTGAAGGTGAGAAAGAAATTCAATTTATGTCCATATCAACTAAAAAAAAAAATTGCACATATGTTCAACTTTCGTCTATCATGGGCGAAAAACTATTGCATCTGAGGATTTGCGCTCTCAGAGAGTTGGTAGGAGGTCCCAAGCGGAAGGTTTGGTGAAATAATAAAAGGGTTTTGTTTTGGTACAAACTTTTTTTTACACCGCAATTGATGATCTTTTTTTCTTGGGAAACCACCATTTTGTTCTGTCATTATGAAAAATGAAGGTACTGGTAAACATACGACAGGTAGAGCAAATAATGACTCCCGTGATTAGGTTGCATTTTGCACTGAGCAGGGTTTTCGCCGCGTGCGGCCTCGAGTGGAGCACCCCTGCCCAATTCGATCTCTGTGGCCAAACTCCTGAGGAAACATCTCAAGAAGCCGTCCAGGTCTGCACTCTTCGCAGAGTGGGCGCACTTCGTGCAAAACGACGTATTCAGCATTCCTGTGAGAGGCGTGGTTTTGTTATTTGCTCATCCAAGTAGTGATCGAGTTGTCTTGTGGCAGGTAGTTCCTTCATTCTAAAATGTCACGAGCCATCTAGGTCCTAAACTTGGGAATTATTCAAAGCTTTCGGTACATTACATGAATTTGAAAAAAGAATCGTATTGGAAATTTGATTTGAGGATCATATTGGGGTCATTTATCGATAGTTAGCTTTATTTTATTGGCAGTGGCAAGGATTCTTGAATGCATGTAGAATTGTTTCATGGTTGCAGTCATACGCTATTTCGTAGCGAGACCAGATTTAAATGTCACTAATGAACTTTGTACGAGTTGGTGATACAGTGTACTTAAAAAACAGACAACCTGTAAAGTTTTCGTATATTTGAAACGAAGTTCTTGCGGCCTACTTTCTATATTTTGGTCGTATCACGTTCATATTTCATAGATTGAAAGTAAAATATTCTAAGCCTTGTGAGTCAATGGACGGTCTTGCTAATTGGACAGATAGCCCTCACTTAGGTTTATTGTTGTAAATGGAATCTAAAAATTATTGAAAAGCACAGGATTCATAAAATAAGAGTAAGTACAAGTCAATGAGCAAAGATTGCAGTTGATGCTAGTGTGATGACTCAAATATTTGGCCTGATGCTCAAAAAGAAGCATAATATTGTCAAGGATTGGGGGCACAGTCTCTTGATTAAAGTATTAGCTCATTTGTTTATTCGTTATGCGCGCACGTCCTTTGCTAACTTTAATCTATGAATTTAAGGCTTAAACATTAAAATGAAGTATTTTCTAGCATTCTGTACAGAATCATGATGTTTCAGCTGACACAGATTTCTTCTGAAATTACAGGTCAGGTCATTGAATACTGAACTTAGCTGAAGCCAAAGAGTAAAGATGTACTGAAAGTTAGATATTGCACTCCAGCCTTTGGGAGCAGTTTATGTTTTGTTTTTATTTTTCCTTGAAAAAAATCTCTGAAATGACGTTTAGAGTTTGGCACAGACATTTTACAAGAAAGGTAAAACCTGAGATATAGGCGTAAACGACTTAATGAAAGTTGAATTTAGATTTGTCATTATTTGGGGTTACTTGCTTAATCGTGTTTCTCTTACTCCGAGTCCAGTTCTTGTGGTGTGACATGCTGGTATTTTTCACTCTAGTCAGGAGATCTTTCAGAATAAAGAAGTACTGTACATTCTCAAAATGAGAAGTACTGATTAGAACGTTTTTTTGGCTGAACTTGTCAAGCGTATCATCAAATATAATAAGAATCCTTTTGTGATGTAAATCAGTACGTTTTTATTCTATTCTTGTTTCCTCGCTATCGCCTTTGTACCTTATTATTTCCTCGACTTAGTGTTAACTCCTGTTGTTTTGCTGTGACAGGGAAGTCCCCTGGCTGAAGGTGTGGACTGTTGCAAGTCCCCAGATGCCGAGGATTGCTACCCTCTGCTTGAGCCTGAGGCGTCAGACCGCCCCGGGCCTTCATGCTACAACTTCAGGCGGTCTGCTAGAGGCCAGGCTATACTAGGTGATGCTCAGTGCTAACTTACTCCCTTTACTTACCTGCTGATGTCTCCCAAGTCCCAAGAAGGCTAGTACATTTTGAACACAGCCCAAGGTGGTAGTAGTGTTGAAAAGAGGAAATAAGTAATGCTTTCATTTGAATTATGGCAAGAATTCATTGACAACCATGAACGGTGGTGTTCGTGTGAGTGATCTGGCTGAGCAATATGGCCGCAACATGTTTTCGATGTAAATGATTGTAAAGCAAAAAGAAGGTAGGTTTTTGAGCTGTGGAACGCATTAAGTGGTTTTACATCTATTCTTGTTGGAATAATTTATCCAACATGCGAATAATTCAGCATACGACGTAGGTCCCGGAACGAATTAAATTCGTATGTCGAGGCATAACTGTACTTGGTGTGTTATACCAGTGTGTTCCAACTTCATGTTCATGAACTATAGATGACTACTTACAGAATATTTCTATAAAGAAACTTATCTGACCGGTTAGCTAGTTAGAATTCAATGCATAATCAAAACGCTGTTCTTAGAGGGTGAAACAATTCTTTGTATATTGCTCAAAACACAGGAATCTTGACGTTAAGGTGGCTAAGAGGACTTAATTTATTTGATGTATAGACAGTTTTTTGGAGAAAATCTATAAACTTACACGTTTTCTCAGTTCCTAAACAGCCTTTTTGTATTTCTTCTGTCACACTTTTGGTCCTGCTATTATTCTACGCATTAATACTTTTCTATGTACTATCTTAACTTTCTATAACACTAAAGTTATCGTCTCTTTACTATTCTTGTGCAGGTGTTATGCCGAAAACTATGATTTCTTGAAACAGACTCAAATTTTGCAGTCTCATCTACTCCTACTTTAAATATGTTGCCTGGTTTTCTACAATCGCACTTCTGCTCATTTATCCTGCAGCTAGTCTTTATAAATGTAAAATTTGTGTATCCTAAACAGGGCACCGAGAGTCTTTGTCATTGGTATCAACATATCTTGATGCCAATCCACTCTACGGCACCACCAACGAAGAAGCGTTCAAAAGAAAAGCAGGATATTTTGGCCTTCTCAGGTTAGTCCGTGATTTTATTATGCATGATAATGGTTAAAATGCAAGTCTCTTTTGTGCTAGACAAAGGAAAAGAATCTGCTTGTTAAAAATCTTCCTGGCATTTTGCTAAACCAATTCTAGAAAAGCGCTCGAGACTGAATAGGAAACATTACAAACAGAATAATAAACTTTTATGTTTTGAAAGCTCATTTGCTATGTTTTTGAGGATCTTCCATTCCCCTTGGGGAGAAAGTTCACTCGTTAATTTGGTGGAGGTAACGTTACCATTTCTCAAATAAACATTAAAATTAAAAAACGGCATGTGAAGCATCTCTGCAAACTTGAATGCTGACAAAAAGGGGACGATGGCTCGTGATTTCTTCTCAGTTGTTACTTCCTTTGAGACAAGTCAGTGGGTGAGCGTCGACCTTCTCATTAGTCCAAAACCTAAAAATTGCTGATTTTAATCGGTGATCTTACAGGCTGGAAGAATGCACAGCAATGAGGCAGAATTTGTTCGAAAAACATGATTTACCTCACAATGTTCTTCAAATGAAACGTGCGAGGATAGAAACTGGTGATGCTGTTTGTGGTCAGGTATTTTAGACCAGATGAACGAAAGAACATGGAAAGGAAGGCTTGGCTGTTTTATTAGCAAACGCTTTTATAAGTTGTCATTTAGGAGATGTCTTTCGAAGTGGTGTGAGGTTATTGCATGGTCGAAAAATGTAGGGTTTTAATAATTATTAAAGCTAACTGAAAGAGGTAAAACGAGAGAATTTTTTTTTTAAATACGCTAATTGTGATCAAGGTTTTGAAGTTGATGAAACTGCAGTTGTCTTGCCACAGGTTTAATTGAGCATTTAGGAGGTACAGTCGAGGAAAAAAGTTGAAAAGGAGGCTAGAGTGAGAAATGAGAAGTTGGACGCTAAAAGAGTTCGTGTTATAAAATTGTGTGTAAATATGAAGTTTTGAAATAGTTGAGGTATAACAAGCAAATTTTTTTTATCAAATTGCTAACTTAGGAGAAATTCAATGGATGTGTGACTTATCTTGGACCATGGCATATGCGTATAATTTGAATGAGAGTTAGGTGATACACAACACTTTAGCTTGTTACCTGATGGACGGAGTATCTATCATTGTCGATGGTAGTGTCATCACATTGACTCGCAATACTTCTCTCTCAACACGTCTTACAATTCTGAAAAATTAGCTTTATTCCGCCTAGGTGATGAATTCCATGCCCATTTACCGACCGTGCACGTCTGGACCCTACTAGTGTTCGCGACATTGATTGGTCGCAGCGGCCACGGTGCAATCTAGCTGGTCACTGTGCTCTCTATCTCTTCATGGAATTATATTTGGGGTCATTTTGCATTGGCCTCCTACGGAGACATTGTGTAATACACGCTAATCACCCAAATTGATTTAAGCCACCTTTGATTTAACTCCATTAGGTGGCGAACCGGAAATGAGAAAAAATGTTTCAACTGAACGATACTTCGAACATGCATCGGGGCATGTTATATGTAGAGTCAACTAGTAGAGTGTTGGAAGTTGTCTATTGCCATCTTTGTTGATTTGGATTGATTATGATTAATGTACCTTAATTTGTGCAAATATATGCTTGACATCATTCCTACTGCACAAAATGACTCCACGTTTCAATAAAAATACGAACATCTAAGGAACATTTTATCATTCAGTTACTAATATTACTGAACTACCGGCGCAAAAACGACTTCTCGGGATCACTATTAAGAAAAAGTTAGTTGTTTGTTTAATAGTACAACTTTATTCACAGGTATAAAATGAGAAAAGTAATAAATTGCTCTTAAAAAGATATATTACGAAGCATGTGCTACTGCATAGGCCAATACAAAAATGGATAACAGGGTCCGAACTGTGTACGTAATTCGTAGTGAAAGCGTCGGTGTTTACGATGTTGCAACTTCAGTTTCATAAGTCGTTGAATCTATCAGTCAAACGAAGATGTTCTTGTTTTCATCTCGCTAGTTATCATATGTAACCTCGATGCCCTCATTGAATACCTCGAAAAATTTTTTATCGCCCCTACATGGGAATATTGTGAAATGAACTAACACCATTTAGTTTTGTTCTCTGATATTCCAAGTAGATAATTACCAAGCTTTAATTAAAAAGTCATAGCAAATACAACCTGGATATTTCAAGTGCACAACTCATAAAGTTACGTTGATAATGAACTGAAAAATTTACTAAGTAGATGTACGCGAACGTTTTGATTTGGAAGACGCACGAACAGTGAGTGATTGCTGTCATCTCAATTATTGCTCTGATTCGCTTATGTTATGAGCATTCTCGACACAGCTGCATCTTGTGTACTTGAGAACACTGTAAATTCAATCTTGTGGGAACTTGCTAAACTGATTAGGGCGCTTGGATTTTTTGACATGAAGGCTCAAAATATAGCGCTCTAACCAGACAAGCACGCTATGAATCTGACACCGAAATAAATGGTCAATCATGTTTTCGTTTTCTAAGGAAGACAATGGATCGTTACAGATGCTATGGAAATAGGAGCCACGTTTTATACTTCTGTGACAACACACCTTACGTAAAGTGACAAAGCTATTGGGTGTGTATCCTAAATGCTAAATTTTCAATGCTGATTTGAATTCAACTCAATTAGGTGGCTAAGTTATAACTAAGTTGTTAGTAATAAGTAAACAGCCGGTTGGATTGCTGTTCGACGTATGCATTAGGCATTGACAGAATGAATGCATTAATTCGTACTCTGATTTTGTTCGCTTTTGTCTTCATTACGTGGCCAGTAAAATTTTAATCAGATTAACACACTTTTGACTTCTACTCCGCTTGTTACATGGTTTTAAAAACTTTGACACTGAGAGGAGGCTCGTTTGTTCAATTGCCCTGGATATTTGTAGGAAAATTTGACCTGACGGAAAATCCATAATGCTATTTAAATTTTTAGACACTAGGTAGGGCTACCGGGCGTCTCGTACATATTTTCACGAATACTCGACTACATTCACCATTCTACTTAGGTGATGACCTAGTTTCCAATCTAGCCTAGTATACAGTGTCATGTGAACCGAAGAGTGCGTCGAACATATTAAGAACAGGGAACTAGTCAACACTGATCTTTCTCAAATTGTAAGGTCTAGAATTCATTAATTGAAATGTTATGTCTCGATTATTTCTTAGCAGGTATCAAAAGCTGACGTAAATGCTGGAGAGCAGCTGTAAATTATTTCATGTTTTTTCCTTCTGTTGGAAAGTGTGTGAAAAAGGCGCTTGCGGGTGTCAGAGTTAGCGCTTATGTGAGTTATGGTTTAGTCAACCTGTTGCGTACACTTATGAGAGAATTTGTTGAAAATACGGAAGACAATGTATGACGTTGAACTTAACTCAAATGGATGAGGGTGTCGTGAATGGCAACTATGACCGGGGCTGCCCACATGCTCTGTGGTTATACAGAACTGGCTACTTTGGCCATTAAATGCACACGCCTTAGGGCTTGCTTTTTTACTCTTGTGAAAAATGTCATTTTGCACGACTGTAAACAGGTTTAGTTCCACTTACATGTACTCTATATGTATTTTATTTATTTAAAATATTGTTAAGCACCTAATTTTTGATAGGCTGACGCTAAGTTTGAGTGTATAGTGCAACTTTATTGACCCTTCATGTCGCTATTACTTTGTTTTGCTTTTAAACTTCTGTCACCACGTTAAATGCTTCCCAACTTTTCAGTTCGTTTCATTGCTGCACATAGCAATTTAGGCGTACCTTCAATTCCTGTTAGCTCTTAGGTAGTTTATTTCTATGCTAGTTTTTCTTATATCGATGTATAATCAACTTAGTTGGTTGTGTTGGCGGTTCTTTTGACAATCGTTGGAATTTATTCCAGCAGTTTACGAGTGCCATTGTGCATCTTTGGCTTTTGGTCCATGTGGTTGCGATTTTTGACTTGAAGGGTGTTCTGTCTCATTTTTAAGCTGAACCATTTGATCGCATTTTCAATTTATTTCATTGCAACATTGATATTTCAATAGCGATAATAAACTATTTAGGTCTTTTAATATACCCATGTACATTGTAGTGAGATGTGCTGTGAAAGATGCTTTCAGCTGCAGTTGTATGATCCTGTGCAGACTTCTAAGTTTTTCTTAATTTTGTAGTACGAAATGTCTTTTTGTCCAGCTGCTTCCAAAATTGTCGAATAATCTAAACTAATGAGTTGTTTTGGAAAATTCCTTATCTTTACATGTCGGGATTATATTATTTCATGTATTCTTACTGAACTCCAGTCTTTGATTTGGCTCGAAATTTCTCTGAATGTCTCATTTTATGCGCAGAGGCTTGGAAAGAATTGAAGATCTGGAAAGCAGCTGCCAAGCTCCTGATTCATGGGAAGGCTGTTTCGCCGCAGCCGCAGATGACTTTAAGATCGTGAGTATGATTTCAAATGATGTTTTTTTATCAAGTCTGGCTTAGTGATACTAAAGAGGTAAAAAATTTCATGAATTTAAAATCTGTTAACGTTACCTATCGTGTGTAAATAAATATAAATCAATTGGAAGAGTTGCATGCTGAACCCAAGTACGAGACACTTTGGTTACATTGAAAGCAAAATTTTAAAAATCCAGAAAAAGCAATAGCAACTTCTTTCTGAAGTGCAGTTTCTTACGAGTGTACTCTACTCTTTTTATGAGTGCTGAAATTTTACTGACAGTCTCAAGGCATTGTTAGCTCAAATTCTACTATCTGTCTCGAAGATTATTAAACTCGATAGACTTTCCAATTTGGTCTGTGGATCATGGTGACCATTAAGTCTCGGTGCACGTGTATAACAGCAATTTTCCAGTTAGTTTATTTCAGTAGCGGTCATTTCTAGGGAAAGTTACAATTTATCTTAATACCTGGGTGAAAATTATTTCTTGATTTTATTAATATCCAGGCTGTAACGCTGAGCGCGGTTGGTAACCAGGTAGTAAGAGCAATTTTATCAGCTATCACTTGAAATTTCAGTTGTGTTGGTAACAAGATAGATGAAATTGAAGAAGTGAAGTCACATCTGGTTAGACTTGTTGAAAAGATCTCTGTTCTTGTAGATTGTACAATGAGTTAAGTGCTATGGTATCGAGTCTTGTGAAGTTATATATATTTATTAGAGAAAAGTCCCACCAATGAGTGACCTTCGTCACCTCTTGAAAATTTAAAAAAATTGACATGGGGTGATAGGTGCTAAAGCGAGTTCTTCAGCGTGCGATTTGGACTCAGAAATTTCTTAGCTCCACTATTGGTGGCGTGTAGCGCCTGGCGAATTGTGGTTATTTGGTAGTGCTTTCATGTGCTACCTATTGGTGTCTCAAGCTAACTCTACTACAATAGTCGGACGCTGTTGTAAATTCTGTTATAAGGCCGTTTCAGTCTGTCTATAATTTTCTGTTCTTTTTCTCCGGTGTTTTGATCAGATCTGTTTTTATTCTTCTTAGTTAATGTAGAAGGTCAGGTTTTTAATTCTTTTGAAATTATTCTCGTGGTATGGATAGAGGATATGATATGAAATGCAATCATATTTTGTTTGTTAGTATGGGTTAATAGCTTCTAATATTTCTGAACAAAACTCTATTGACCTTCGGAATACTCATTCCCGCTGCATTTTAGTCCCAGAGCCCTTAACACGTTCACCGCGTTTCCACGGTTGTTAACGGTTGATTTGGTCAGGTTGTAAGAAGCAAAATAGGACAATCGACTTCGCTGCTCGAATACATTTTTATCCTTCATAAGAAATAGAATACAATTGCACGATGACATTTCACCTCACATGATTACAATTATTTTTTTAAAAGGTCGCAAAACATGAAATGCATTCATTTATAACGGTACGTGAATGAGCAATTCACGAGTTGGTACACACATGGCCCAATACGCGGGGAGCGTGTTATGAGAGGCACTGCTACAGGAGCTGTAGCTATGTAGCGTTTTATTGCGTGTACAAATGCCTGCGCATCGTTGAGTATTGCATGTTCTAAATCAGAGTCATTAGATAGTCTTTTTACTGACTAAAATGATCAAATTTGGCATATATTCACTTAAAAACTTGTTTTGAACTTCAGAACTGACCTAAATAATTAGAAAAACAGAATGTTTCTTGTAGATAACTTAGAGTGAGCACAACTTTTTTGTATGCTATACACAAACACAGTGGTATTCACTAATTATTACTAGAGACGCACTTTAGAAGTCAATTCACTTGCGAGTCGCGCTCAAGAACAACACTATTCCTACGTAATATTACATTTTCACAGCTGGTTAGTGACTGCCCAACCGGTACTTCGATTAATTTGAGTCGTGAAGTTTTTTTTATATTTTGATGACCAAAAATTATGTACACAAATTTTCAGTATTGGGATTTTGGTGGTAGTTGGAGTACACGTCTGGGGAGAGCACCAGTCATGCATCCTTGGCCGCATGACTCGCCAGCAGCTCCATGAATACGAGGGCATTAACATTCCTCATTCTGTTGTTGGTGTTTTGAATATTTTTATTTGTAGATAATTTAATCCAGCATGGGTTTTTTTACGTTCGAAAATTTTCTGCCTTCTAGCTCGGTATCATTCTTTTATGATTTGTCTGACACACTCGGAACGTGGAAGCATGTGGGCTGAACTTTTCTAGGACCTGGAATGAATGTTCTTGAACCTTCTTGCCCCAGGCATCCTACTCATTTTTGTACTACTTTTACCCTACAGAGAAGTGCCAAACAGCCGTTTTCCTCGATTTTGCGTGTAAATTGTTATTGACATGTAAATTTTGAGACCCAAGTGCAGCAACATTTTACTTCCATTATAGTCACGATGCAACTACGAAATGAAGCCGTTTCCTCATAAAATGCTAGGAGTAAATTAACTGAAAAGTTGTTCATCTAGAGTTAATCTCT
>JACJUY010002938.1:58873-95327 GCA_014220935.1 Platorchestia sp. MABIK | reverse complement strand
TGGCAGCTGTTAGCGCCCACATCTGTTGTGGGTGTTGGCAGCAGTTGGCGCACACGTCTGTTGTGGATAATCTTCGTACATTGGGATGCGGTCTATGCTTGTGTTTTAGCCACTGTTAGTCATTGGAATGGTCGGGTTTTATTGTTAACTTTTTGAAATACGTTGAGCTTAAATTGTGGAAGGTGTCAGGTTTGTTTAGGTAAACTTTTTTCTTCAAATATCATGGGAGGAAGAAATCACGGGCATTAATACTTGGAGATTAAGAGGGCCAGGAGACGTCACGGTAATTTAAAATTAATCAGTTTAGATTTTTTTAGTTTAGGCATTGATTCTCCTGCTGTTTGAGGTGATGAAGTTCCATCTTGTATACAGGATTTCTGTGATCATATTTTCCAGCTCAGGTGGGAAATGTTCTCGAATCATCAGTTTACACCGGTTTCCATATACAGCGACTGCATTATCATCAGTACCTTGAGAATTTCCTCCAGTAACTTAAAAATTTTAAAAATTACCACCATTACCATGAAACACATGGAACATTGATTCTTGATGATGTGATACCCCGCCATGGGGCACCAACCCTTCGATAATTTTTTAATTTCATCCATCGTGTTAAATTACACCAAACTTATTATGGTTCACTGTATTTTTGGTATTGATTATCAAAAAGGAGAGTTATTTAAAGTTAACTCAACTCTGCACTCTCATAGATGTAAGTCGAAAGTTTAGGTGTTAACAAACAAAAAAATCAGTTATGGAAGTAAACAAACACATGACGGTGAGTATTATTATGGCATGGATTGGGTCGAGAGCATGGATTCAGGATTCAACACTTTTCAACACAGCAAACTATAATCAACTGGATCATGCCTTCATATAGCTTTAATCAAGTATTGATTAGAAAGAAGTTTGTAAATAATGATCGGTAAGCATCATTATGAAAGTCCCCTTCGTGGCCACCGGTAGCGCACGTTGGGGTCAAAGTGTTATTAATATTGATGAGAGCAATACCTGGAGTGCCGCGTCGAGTAGCGGCTCCAGCCAGCCTTGGTTGACCTCGCAGTGGCTGTCCAAGAAGACAACGTGGGAGCTGCCGCTGGTGGCGGACACTCCGAGGGCGCGCGACGTTGTCACTCCTGGGCAGGGGCGGTAGTGTGGTGTTACTTGAACATAACGGTGGTGTGGCGAATAATATAAAATATAGGATTATAAGAGTATAATAAAATAAAGAGAACTGTTTTAAGCAAGCAAAATGTTCTACGTAAAATACTGTGGGGTAGAGACAACCAAAATACTCAACTGTTTATGTCTCTACCCTCAAGCTATCGACCTAGGCCATCAAAATGTTTGATAAATTGGAGAAGAACAACCAAAAGAAATAGTTTTTCAAGCTCGGGGGAACAATGTGCCTTTATGGGAAGAATCTGCCTATAAGAACATACTTGCTTATTGGACTTCTTAATTGTAAGGAGGAGCAAAATTCAATTTGAGAAAATTTACAGGAGTTAAAGGGAGTGAGGCGCGAGATCTCTGTTAAGATGGAACGAAAATAACACCCGTGTACAACAGTGATGTTTGCGTCGCGCGGAAGTGCATTGGAATAAAATTGCAGTATAACAACAGCATCGTGAGTAGGATGCATCGTAAGTAGCAACATCATTCAATGCTCATTTGTTATTGTCGTTCGTTTTAACAAAAATGTCGCTAACAAAAATCACTTAAGTGAGAGATGTGCAGTGCTCATAAGTAGAGGTAAATAGCATCACAAACGATGAAATAAGTGAATGTAAATCGACTATAGATTGACCAAGAATTATAGAAAACTCACAAGTGTGACCATTGTTTGATCTGATGGCAACGTTATAATACCATAAGTTATCACTTATATTGATAGCAGAAGTCCAACAATGCTGGCGAGGGTCTGGGTGAGTTGGATGGAATTGTTTGAATGAATGCAGTCTCGATTATGTTGAGTTACTTGAAAATTTCTGTATAATGAAGAAATGCAGTCTGAAAAAGAATGATGAAATAAAAATTTAAATGATTCAGAGTTCAAAATTGATAAAGACAGTGATAGTAAATAGCATGGATTCATACTTACAAGTGGAGGGTTTTTTTTCCTTTGCTTCTACTATCGTAGTTGTGAGTAAAAACATTTTTCTAAAAATTGTCTACCCGCGTTGAAAATAGAGAAATGATGTCGGAATAAAAACTGAACAGGAGGAGCTTCCAAACGTAGCAGAAGAAATTAAAAAAAAGTACTGTGTATTGGATTTAATCATTGTGCGCATTGTTATCTAAATATGATTGTCTTTCATGCTAACGCATACTGTAATTGGTGAGTAAAAGTTTGAGGCCCTTTAATTTCATATTTCAATAGCTAACGTCTATAATTGTGCACCGAAATTTGCTGGCCAGTATTAGGATTTCAGTAGAGTTATTAATTAACATAGACCAATTTATAATAGTGCATTCTTTGTATAGCAATATTATAATAGGATATAATCTGTGTGAGTGTTGTTTCGTAAAGTTATTTGATCGTATTATGCTCCAAAAATAGTTAGCAAAATATCAGGCCTGGTTCGGGAGTTGTAAGTTCATTTGAGACCCAAACTCGATGACTACCGGTAATAATTTCATTTTTGCAGACTTAGTGACGTGTATTGTTACATTAATGCTGTGTCTAGGTTTTACTCGGGCTAATTGCAACTTCATTTGTATGTTTGTGTGGAGGTTTGCCTTCCCTCCGATCCAAAATTCCTTTGTTAATTCAAATTAGAGAGGGCAAAACGTCTTTTGGCGATTGTTATTACACGGGTATAGCTGCAAAAGTGGTTGGTTCTCTGGTATAACTCTAGGAGTGTAGGGACTGACTCGGTCACTCATCCCTATTACGTAACCGCGAGCTCTCTGTTTAAATATCACATTTCGATTCGCCACTGTTTGTTGCCCTAGAGCAAAGCGTACAGATTCCAGCCTGGAATTCCCTGTGTAGCCTGCACTGTGACTCGAGTGTGAGCTATACTCGTTGGAGTATCGTTGGTAGATAATGTGGATGGTCCTTGTTCGGGCGCCACCCTTTTGATAATGTCCCTGTCTTAGGGATACCTGAGGGTAGTTATTTGATAGATAAAAAGCCGTATTTTCTGAGGCTGATTTAGCCCGTTGGAATCATCCTGATGTTCAGGGATAGGAGAGAAAGTCAGATTTACTGACCTTTTTTATTAAATCAAGATTCGTCAACAGGTTTTTCCGTTGCTGCGAATAGCTTCCAATATTTTTCGGAATTTCAGATTCCTGCGTGAAGAAGCTAACGCTTTAGCTAGGTAAGTAGCGAAATTTCCTCAAAATAAGTCCAGCGAAAAAGCGATCAGCTAACTTGCTAACAAGCTTTTTTTGAAATTTTGATGGTTGTGACAGAAGTCCGACTCTCAAGTATCTAGGATACGAGAGCTCAATTTATCCTAGGGAAGCATTATTTTATCTCCGTAGTACAGAGGCACCAGTCGACCTATCTTGGCGATCGCTTAACAATCGTACACCTAGCTAGCACCCTCAAGATGGCCATTAACGAACTATAATGCAGCGTTCCTGCCATTTTCGGAGCTTTGCTCCAGCAGTTTCACTTGTCCCATCCTTTATTAGAAGCACTCTCTGCCCAGCATTGACTCTTCACTCGTCACTCTTCCGAGTAACAGCGTGAGGCTAAGACTCTTCTCCGCTCGTACTTCACAGCTCAATTCAATGATCTTGTAGTGACTATACTTTAGTCACTCCTAAACTCTCATTGGCTTCGCAGTCGCCTTTATTGGAAATAAACTGTCTTTCTTTCTTTTTCTCCTTCCTTGCAGTCAAATCAATGACCAAGATCACGAGCAAATTCTCTAGCGTTATTGAGAAGTCGACTAAGACAATGATGTCCTAGTTGACTATCGTTCATCCGACATTAGGCAGAAGGCTCTATCAATATCAGGCACCTTACTGTTCAATTAACTTCAGAGTATCAAGCTAAACAGAGTATCAAAATCCCTCAAACATTGAGAGAATTTAAAACCAAAATAGGTTGTCATCTTGCGTCTCAACAATACTTGTAAGCTGCAGAACGCACTGAATAAGTAGTTACGAATTTCCTTTGCTCATTATCTTATATTTCAATACATTATGCCACACTTTTGTAGTATGTGTATGTATTATGATTGCTTGTATGTTAATATTTGTGCACATGCATATGTGTATGTTGATGTGTATATGTGTGTGTTCTAAACTAGCAACTAGCATTTGCACTATAAATACCGCTCTTCTTCTTTTCACTCTCAACTTGTAACGTTACCTAACACGTCATTTCTCTTTATTATTGCAAAGCATTTAAATGATAAAAAATTTTTTAGGATCACCCATGTATGTATAATAAAATGCTTATCAACTGATGACGTTTATGTTAAAATATTTAATAAGAAAAAACAAACCTTGTAGTTCATGCTTGTATCCTAGAATCTGTGTACATATGTGTATGTGTGTATATATACATGCATATACATATATATATATACACCTGTGTGTACATTCATACATTGACACACAGCAGTTTCTTCAAAATTTTTAATCAAGCGACTTGCATTTGTCCTATTAACGGCGTATTTTTTTAATATTCTCCCTATCTCATTGTCAAGCATTTACGTGAGAAATCTCATAAATTTGTTGTGTGAGTTAAAGCTGATCTTTAAGCAGTCAACTTACTTCTGTTTACTTTCTCGTGCATGCTCGAAATGATATTTTTGAATACCTGCCATGACAAACAATTCTAATATTATTCCCTGATGTCAAGAAATCCAAAGCTTATAGTCAATGTACGTGTAAAGTGTCATAAGTGTTTTCACTCCACGAAGTTCATTATATTTATTGCTTCCATGAATTAACAAACACTATTCAAATTCAGATAACGTGCTATAGGATACATTTTTATGTTTTTTCTCTCCGTCTTCGTACAAGCATTGAACTGGACCGTCGTGGCACCTATGAGTGTTTATCAATTAAAGACATTTGCATCATGAAAAATGATGTAACTTTTTCTAATGTGTTAACCTTATAGGACATTGTTTTCTTCTCTTATTCCCGTCCTAAAACGTTCTTGTTAGCCTTGTGTGGCACAATTTTTCATATCATTTTTTACGCTCTTGAGTATATTTTGACAATATTATCTAGGTGGTCAATTTCGCGTATTGCTTCAATAATGTTGTACATTCTTAATTTGGTTGCAGTTGTAGAACAATCGTTTTCTTGTTTCTGACTCAGGTAGACTCTTTTGTACCACTATTATTAGCATGGAAATTTCATAAATTCATGAAGTGATAAAAAACATTTTCGCCGAGTTCCTTGATTGGCGTACTAGTTGATACGTAGGTGTGAAAATGTAGTTCTGAATGTCAACCTCGTTGCCTTAGGCGCAGAATTATTTTAATCCACCAGTTCAATTTCAAAAATATTTCCGGATACGGCAAGTAACAGAGCTCGTATTTCAATGTAAGTGTTCACTAAAAAGATTGTTTTCGACAATGCATCATTGTTTAAATTATATCTTCTTTTCTAATTGTAGCAACATTTATAATCAAATCTAGATTAAATAGCAATAAGAATCCATTGCAATGAATCATTTGTTTCGACGAGTGACATGAGTATTACGATACTCATGCGTGTGTATCAACTAAGGATCCTTAATTTAAGATATTTTAAGAACCAATGATTAGCTTTCTGTATCATCTTTATTGGAAATAAACTGTTTTTTCTACTTTCTATTTTTTTTAACTAATTCACCCCGAAATCGCACCTTACTACCTCAAACATTTAACTCGAATCCTTAGTGGATAAAAACATTATACTTTATAACATGATCCCTCGGTCGATGGAAAAAGTACTATTCATTCACTTTTTCACGAATAATAAGGGAAAAGAGAAACAGCTTATTTCCAATGAAGGTGATGCACAAGATACACAACATAGTTTATTTTAATATCAGAAGATTCAGAACAAGAATGTCCTTCGTTGGTTAACGCCCATGGGTGTCAGGTAAAAAACAGCTCGTGTCAATGTATGTACGGCAGTTTGAGAGAAATACACAAAAATTCATTGCCATGATTAAGTTATTCTGTTTGATAATGCTCATAAATACATGCATTGATGAAAAATATACAAGCAGGGATTAATCGGTATACCCGATCGATAAGAATACCTGGTTAATCTGTACACCTGAGAGATCTTTACCCGTGAAAGTGTGTACACCTGACAAGATAGTGCATTGACAAATCTGAGGCATGACAGATCTGAACATCTGGTTGAACTGTACTTAATGAACGTGTAGTGCTCACGAGCAGACCCAGTCTAACTTTTTCGCCGCCTGCATGCATGTTTTTCGCCGCCTAAGCGATTTAAGCGATTAAATCGATTAAGAGGCGAAAAAAATGCATGCAGGCGGCGAAAAAGTTAAACTGGGAAGTAGCAGGGGCGTGCAACATGGGCAGGCCGCATGTTGCACAGTGATGGTGCAACAAGTCTTGTGTTGCATGTGCAGCATTCCATGATTTGTTGCTAAGGCAGTATTAGAAGCAACAATTTAGCACTGTCAAAGAAATACAAATTATTTTACACAATAGAATCGGGTATTCTGTCAGAACTTAGAGTGTAAGTATTTGATCTGAGCTCACTCTGTTAACCTCGTTAAGTTACTTATATATGTTGGATGTATTCGATTCATGCCATGACTTATCACTCCTAACTTACCACTTGTCCGAACACCCCAGCTCACCACTCGTCAAATCACACCAACTCACCACTCGTAAAATCACCCCAACTCACCACTCGTCAAATCACCCCAACTCACCACTCGTCAAATCACCCCAACTCACCTCTCGTCAAATCACCCCAACTCACCACTCGTCAAATCACCCTAACTCACCACCTGGGCCATCACTCACCGAGTTGGACGTCATTTCTGATCTGCAGCAGACGCGGGATTTTCCCCTCGAGGTCAACTCGGTACGCTGGAAGATATAATTGGTACAGGTCATTTTTTGGCCGACAGTTGCCACAATTGATGCAAGTCAGCTGGTGCAATTGGCAAATGCTAATTGAGAAATTGATGTAGGTCACTTGATGCAATTGATGTGGGCCAATTGATACATTTGATGCAGGTCAATTGATGCAATTGATGTAGGCTAATTGATGCAATTGATGTAGGCCAATTGATACAATTGATATAGGTCAATTGATACAATTCATGTAGGTCAATTGATGCAATTGATGTACGTCAATTGATACAATTGATGTAGGTCAATTGATGAAATTGATGCAGGCCAATTGATACAATTGATGAAGGCCAATTGTTACAAGTTAAAAATCGAGCTTGTAGCCTTCGACATTTTTCTCATTTTCCTCACGTCTGAGCATGACGAAGTTTCTTTGCAACAATTAATTTTCTTTAAATAGTAAAATTTTTGAATTGAAATTTAATTTAAGCCATCATTACGTCTGGATGTTCATTTTAAGGCATTTGAAAAACCAATGATGCACATGATGAAATGCACCAGGCTTGATTGAAATAAAGCATCCTTTATCGTTCAACTTTCACCATGCACCAAGCAGGAACGTTGAGCTGTGAGTGTCAGTAGCTTCCTTCTTCAGGCCACCGAGAGGCAACCAAACTGGCAAAATTCTCCTCAGATACAACAAACTTCCTTCAAAGTGTTAAGAATCTTCCGAGAAAAATTCTGGAAACTACTGAGGAATTCCCAAGACACCACCGTGACACTAACTTGACCCCAAAGCTAACAGGGAAATACCCATAAACTACGATGAACCAACCCATAGACTATTAGACATCTAAAAATGGAGTTAGACGGTAGTTAAGCAAAATAGCAAAGGGTTAGAAATGAACAACCAAGCGGAATTGCCTGGTCTTCAAAGAAAGACAGATGCTGCCAGGAGTCTATCAAGGACAACAAACCGCTCGAAGGAAAATTAGCAACTGCTATGATCCTGCTTAGAGTTTACAACTGAATAACGAACGGCTGCTAATCCCCAATCATGAGCCTACTAAGGAAGACAAACGGCTGCTAAGCGTCAATTGTGAGCCAACTAAGGAAGACAAACGGCTACTCAGCACCTATTGTGAGTCAACTAAGGAAGAAAAACAGCTGCTAAGCGTCAATTGTGAGCCTACTAAGGAAGACAAACAGCTGCTAAGCGTCAATTGTGAGTCTACTAAGGAAGACAAACGGCTACTCAGCGCCTATTGTGAGTCTACCAAGGAAGACCAACAGCCGCCGAAAGACTGCCAAGGAATCAGGAACAAACAACACAGCACAGGCAAAGGACATGAGCAATACAGCCTCACTGACAAGCGTCAGACGCGTCGTCGACGAGCACGACGTGTTGCAGCAGGTGCGCGGGAGTGTTGCGCACAACAGAGGCGATGGTGCGCAACAGGGTGGAGGTGCGTTCGTTGTGGTGCGTCACCACCACGCTCACGCTCACCCACGAGGGTATAGTACGTGCATGCACGTCTCTGCAGCTGGAACACGAGAGGGACACATTATGGGTGGAACTGATTGAAGGGAGATACAGCTGCAACATGAGAGAGAGGAGTTGATGCAGCTGCAACACGAGAGAGAAGAGTTGATGCAGCTGCAACACGACAGAGAGGAGTTGATACAGCTGCAACACGACAGAGAGGAGTTGATACAGCTGCAACACGAGAGAGAAGAGTTGATACAGCTGCAACACGAGAGAGAAAGAAGAGATGATGCAGCTGCGACACGAGAGAGAGGAGTTGATGCAGCTGCAACACATGCGTAGAGGGAGCTTTTAATTGCACATCTGCAATGGAATAATGTTTTATTTCTCCTGCTATCACTCTTACAAGTCAAAGTCTAGTTACATACTTTATATATCCAGCATCTCTATTTTAGTATATCATTACACCTGAAAGTCATGGGGAATGCAAGTCTTATTTATGCGGACTTCTCTAAAAAGTACTCGCTAACGATTATATTAATTTAAACGGGAGCCACTATTTCGCTTTCTGTAAATATTCCCTTTGCACAATATTGCGACTGCAAAAAGTCATCAGAACTTGCAGTCCTCCAAAGGCTCTCAGTAAAGAAACGTTTCAACATTGCGTCATTATCGCTATAGTCTTACAATCTTGCACTATTGTTTTCATTTTACTGCAACAATTTCATACTTTTATCAAAGCTCGTAGTAAAAATAGCCTCGAAAGGTTGTATAAAGCCGAATATCCGTTCAGACGAACTTGAGAATAGTTTCATACGCACCATCATTTCTTCTTTTTCTGAGGATTCGCTTACAGATATCGTTCCGCTACGACGGATGAGTACAAATGCTGAACGAACGTCTCTCCGTTCCCTAAACGTCGAGCGTAGACATGTACGTGCTGACGTACACTACGTCATCACGCCACCCACACTACGTCTTTACGTCACCCAAAACGCATCATTCACGCCCGCATCGATCGCGAGCTCCAAATACAGCACAGCGTGGGAAGGTTATTTTTAAATCAGAATGCTTCGACCTCAGCTGGTTAGTTCCTCGCTCGTCGAGAAGCTGAAATTCGTTTTCACGCATAGTAAAGTATGGAATTGTAATGTCTACGCTCCATGATGAAAGTAGAATTTTGATGCGCAAGTAGGCAACGGATGTTCTATTTGTCTAAGCTTTCTACACGTTTCTTGGGTTTATCATTAAAGCAAATATCTCCAGGCTTAATGGCACAATCAAATTCTTAAGTTTGCTATATCTCCAAAGTTTCCATAATGTTTGGATGCTTTGAGATATTCACCCTGAAAATGATCGGCAAAATAAAAAAACCGTTGTTGCAGCTACAACACGAGAGGGAGACATCATTTGAAAAACCAATATAAAAGGTGATATGTATCATGCTTCAATTGGAAATAAAGCATCCGTAGATGCCGATGTGTTGTTTGTTTGTTTAAAATTCTACCTTCATTATCATTTACTAGTGTATACGCCCGTCGATAATGATATTTTCCTTATACCGTATAAATCCTCCCGATGTGGATGACAAACTAACATTTCTATCCTGATAGTACCCGCAATTAAACTATTCTTGTACTTGTGCACTAGTGAAACTCGCATCACAGATACGGTCATTGAGCATCCTTCAAATCAGATCAAAAAAGCTGTTTCTTAAGAAGCGGACACCAAACGAGTAAATAAACACAGCAAGGGTATTATAAGGTAAGATTGTATTTTTCCCATGTGGAGAGGCTATTCGTATCTTATCTACGTAAAACTCTAGTCAATAGAGTACAATGCTTCGCGTTGAAATTTGGTGTTTCTAATTAAATCTCCACGAGTTACAAAATAGATGTTCAAGAATGAATCGACTGATTTAATTTTAATTTTTTTTTCTGGAAAAAAAAGCAAACCACACGAATTCTACAACTACGAAAGATCTGTTAAACTGTCAGGTGACCTTCTTATTACTTAGGTCTTTTTATTAGACTGACTTGGTCTTCATATTACACTGTCATGCGCGCTATTTCTTAAGACATTCAGTCATATCTAATGACTTGCAAGAGAGAGCAAGACCCCCTGCTACTAAGTGCGCTTTACGAGTGCTTATCGAACTCCAAAGTAATCTTTATTATAGACTAAACTTTGCCATTAACGGTAAACGATTTCAGATTAACGCAGTTGGAAGCCATCAATGCGTTAAACGTACTAAACATCAGTGGACTGATTGTAAATCCTCGGCTGTTTGACTTGAACATGCTTAACAAAGGTATGGATTGTTAACAGATTGGGTGTTGGAAGTAAATCAGTCGATAAATCACCCCCGACTCACCCAGGCGGTCGAGTGTCGGGAATTTGTCTGTCCAGGGGAAGGCTGTCCGACAATGAGTGATTGTACGTCGGCGACTCGGTCGGCTCCGGAATGTCCGTCGGATTGTGGTTGTAGGAGGCCATGAGTTTACTAGGAGAGCTGTCTTCTGCTCGGATAAAAATAGAGTTGACGTCTGATGCGGGGCTATGAAATAACTTTCCAGTTTTCTTTTGAGATAAATCACTAGCTGCAGAACGGGCAGCAGAAAGTTTATTTTTCATTCCGAAGTTTTGACCAACCAAAGGCGCTCCTTTCATTATTTTCAATGCATCTAAATTAACGATTGCTCGACCGGGGTCTGTACGGCCTTCTCGTAGATGACTATGCAACTTCCAAAAGTCTAACTCTCCCTTTGCGTGCCACTTTTTAATTGGATTTTGGATGCTATCGGTTTTCAAATTTATCCTTGTTTGGTTATTCCTCGTTTGATTTGCTCGTAATTTTGTCATGATCTTCATGTTCGATGCTATTGTGGTTCTAGCCTCAAAATTTCTGTTGTGTTTCGACTCCACCCCAATTTTTTCATCAGCTCCCAAACCAAGTCGTGTGTTTGGGCCATTTTGGACATTTTTCTGAGGCTTATCTTGTGATCTTTTGCTCAGTTGCTCCAGTTTAATGAGACGGCGGAACTGATCGACAGGCTTCATTTCTTTGGCAAACTTCACTTGCTTCTGAACCACATTCATAGCACTCGCTGAATGGCTTGAACCAGCTTTGTGTTTTTCTCTCGCCGGGATTTCGTCTCCCAGATACCACTCAGCTAGAGCTCTCAATTCCTCTTCAGCTCCATATTTGTCGAACTTCTTCTCATGATTTCCCCACGCGTTCTCACCGAGCGCTGCCATCCACGTTCGGTCCTGCAATAAAGAAAAAACCTTCTTTACAGTGCTCGGAAAATTTCTGGAATTTATGCCACATTTTTATCTTAAAGGAGCCGAGTTCTGCACTGAACTGTACTTTGGTCACAGGTCACACTTGCGCATCAGACTGCTCCCTCAAAGCGCTCCCATTTGAGATGATAACGATACAATGACGTTATATATTGAAGGGATGTAGGCTGCATACTCCGAACAGCTGTAGAGAGTGAGAGATGAGACCAGGGTGTTACTTTGGACAGGAGGGTCTCCAGGCGTTTAATATTATTGCAAGATTATTATTATCTAAGCGATGTTGTGGGAGGATTGAATGCCAGTTTTTTTCTAGCAGATCTTTCTAGCTCACCGAAATTGACAGTGTGGGCGAGGGCAGTAATATGAAAAATATTTATACTTACGAAACTAAGTGCAGTCAAGCTCGAAATACCAATGAGGACACGACCTGATAAATGATGTAATAAGTCAAAGCGACTGTATTCCAGGGCCCAGAATATTGATTATTAGCGGGTCAAGTCTGGAAAAAATATTAGACGGCTCTTCAGCAATCTAACGTTCGTCATTACTCGCAGCAATTAGCAATGACAATTTTAGTTCCAAAAAAGGGACTCTTCACTTTTGAATTCATGAGACGATGAAAAGACTGACAAAATTGAAATGCCTGCGAAGTTAAATTACCTGGCTTTAAATGCTACATTGATCAGACGTGGTTTCAAACGACCAACAGCAATCACTCAGTTACTGAGAGTCGTTGAATGCCAGCCTATTTTAGTCTACGTGTGCGATAGACTATAGTACTGGCATGAATCGAGTGAGTGTACGACTACTAATTTCGTTGACGGTGGGTGACTGCAGCGATTGTTCAAAGTTTTAAGAGATTGGGCAGTATCCCAGTTGATAAGTCAACGTTTCAAATGATTGGTCATTTGCCCAATTACTTGGCCAGTGTTCCAAACAAATGATTGTCAGCGTTCCAAAAGCGTAGTCGAAGA
Source organism: Platorchestia sp. MABIK (assembly GCA_014220935.1). NCBI lineage: Eukaryota > Metazoa > Arthropoda > Malacostraca > Amphipoda > Talitridae > Platorchestia > Platorchestia sp. MABIK. The sequence continues at coordinate 82,545 of JACJUY010002938.1, read as the reverse complement.
CCCGAATGATTGGTCAGAGTCGCACCTTAGTGGCTATTCTTGGCAACAGGTTCCCGAGAACTCTGTAATTTCAGAAGTTGGCATATCGGAGGTCGATGTCAACAGGGCGCAAAACTAACCGCAATTTGAGTGCGACGCGGTCAGTAGAATAACGATGCTTCAATATTTAATGTAGCGCGGCTGTGCTCTTCATTGCCTCGGCGGACAGAAATTGAGAATTGATGCGATCAGGGCAAACCGCAGAGATGAGAAAAAAGCGTGTCTTAAAAATGACAGTGCGCTGACGGGACACTTGGTGCGTTTCTGTAAATCTTATGCTGTTGAAGAGACATTGAATGTTCAATTAATTATAAACTCTCCGATCATTTTAACGTACAGTGCAAGTCTTTATAATGAGTCGTAGAGGATACTTTTTATTTTTGAAGCACGCACATGAATAATACCCGTATTTGTTGAAGAATGTGAGTTTAGTGACCTAAAATGCGAGGTAAAGAAAGACTAAAATTTGCACTCGGAAACTGAGAAGAGTATTAATATTGGTTAGCTAAAGTGTTCAGTTCACCGACGTGTGAGAAGCTCGGGGTCTGGGCAAAGTAAAATTTTCAGAAATATTACTTGAGGTTCATTCGTATACAGTATAAAATGAAGTTTGCATAATGATTACGTTGTGCTTTCGAAAATTAAATTCAGAGTTTTACGTTACGATCCAATGCTCAAAAATTGAATTCGAAGTCTTGTGTTACGATCCAACACACCCTGATATATTAGCGTAGTGAATGAGCATCTGATTTATTTGGTTCGCCAAAAGATCAGGGCTCAAATTTTATTAAAATGTTACTGCAAAACTTAAGGATTTTGACCAAAGGAAAACTGCCGGGAGTGTAACCATGTCGACAGAAAAACTTTCGCTGCCTGCTGTACCGCTACAACCACGCAAATTGTTTAGGCCGCTGTTCAGTACTGAGGTTTACTTGGATGCTTGTGTTTCTCATCTAACATTGATGCTCCTCACTCAATGGTCTGCTGCATTGGGAAGGCGCATTGGGGCGACTATTAGCGCTATACATATTTGAGGGTGGCAGAAATTTGTACTTGATTTTCATTTGAGTATTTGGGGAACATTTTGTCGGCTGTCCCAAATTAACAGTTTGTCGTTCGCCGATATAAGATCTCAAATTAATAAAATTTGATTTATTGTATCTTAATTTACTTTTTCGATGTCCGATTTCCATGAATTTTAAACTTTTAGTCGGAAAATTCGATTACTCATTTTTGCAAAGAAATTTGTTGGATGCACCTCTCACGAGAGGTGTTGGACGGATGTTGGTTGGGTGTTGGTTGGGTGTTGGTTGGGTGTTGGTTGGGTGTTGGTTGAGTAATGGTTGGGTGTTGGTTGGGTGTTGGTTGGGTGTTGGTTGAGTAATGGTTGGGTGTTGGTTGGGTGTGGGTTGGGTTTTGGTTGGATATTACTTGGTTGTTAGGCGATGGTTATGTTGGTTGAATATTAGAAGCGTGTTAGATGGGTGAAATGTTCGATGTGTGTAATGCTCATTGTGTGCTGGAGGGGCATTGCCTATGTTTTTGTCGGGTGTTGGTTGGATTATGGTGGGGTGTTGGTTGGATGTTTGACTGGTTCGGTTTTTGTATTGGTTGTGTGTTATATAAAGTTGGTTGAGTGTTAATTGGGAATTGGTAAGGTTGGTTGAGCATTGGTTGCATAAGTTGTTTTGCTCTGGTTGGATGTATTTTTTATTGTGTTTTTTCGTACTGCTTTTGTATGTTAGTAGCATTATTTACATGTTAGTTGTATTGGTTATATTTTTAGGAATCGGTTATACTGGTTTTGTTTTCATGCTTTGATTGTGCTGGTTGGATATTGGAGAGATGTTGATTGGGTCGATGTTAGGTGCTGTATAAGAGTTGGGTGTCGTTCAAATTTCAGCATGGCGTTCAAGTGTGGCATCAGGAGTAGTCTTTTTTTTTAAGGGACGTCTCCGGGGAAATATTCCTAATCGTTGAAACTCAGTATACGCTTCGTCAGATATTGCCAGATTACAAAATCAATTCAGGTACACCTCGATCCCGTTATCCCATGTTCGCTCCGCTTAAGCCATGCTGTAGCACTCTGTCGATGAAGTCCAAGATACCCTTCAAAGAAAGTAAAGCACTTTTACCATAACTCTTATCAACTTTCTTCATATCAGCTCCAAGCCACGTCTGTGCATCGGGTGTGCAGGAGGAAAAAGCTAATGCTGAATTTCACAGAGTACAGAAAGCTTTCTGAATTTACTGGAACTTCAATTCACTTGGTTGTCATAATTCTGAGAAGTGCAACCCACCCACCTCTTAAAAGGTAAAAATGGAGCAAGGCAAACAGCCCTTGGTTCTTGGTTGGCTCCGAACAGAACAAGAGCCCTACAATGATCTCCATTTTTCCTTTGTATTGGGTCGCGAGACAAGCGAAAATAATGAAATCTTTGCTTTAGTTGTGGCCTGAATCGATGATAAAACCACCTGGAATTTTTAATTTATGAGCCAGCTTTACGAATACACTATCAATCTTCCAGATCTCTACAGAAGAGGGCGTTCCAGTAACCCGTATATACTGTATTTGCTGTATACTGTATTTGCCAAACGCTGTATTTGCTATACGCTGTACTTGCTATACGCAGTATTTGCTGTATACTGTATTTGCTGTATACGGCATTTGCTATACGCTGTATTTGCTGTATGCTGCATTTGTTATGCGCTGTATTTTTTGTATACTGTATTTGCTATACGCTGTATTTGCTGTATCCTGTATTTGCTGTACGCTGTATTTGCTGTATACTGTTTTTGCTATACGCTGGATTTGCTGTATACTGCATTTGCTATACGCTGTATTTTCTATTTACTGTATTTGTTCTATACCGTATTCACACACACACACACAGTAGATGCCCATATTGTTCTTGTGATATAGCACTGTAACGTAGTGTTCATAACGGTGTACGTAAAAACTGCAATTGCACAGTGTAAATAAGAACGCTTGTGCACTATGTACGTGAAAAATGCAAAAATTGGTCACGTCGCATTACGGTGCAAAAATATTAACACTCTGAGGCACACATGTGTGTACGCTCGTATGTGCCACATGTACGTAGCACACGTTAATGCTAATAAAACATTGCTAAACTTGTTCTCTAAAGCCCGTACTTCAGCGCTCGATACTGCGCGGCCGCTTGGTCAGCTGCGATTATTCCCAATGAATATTTAAAAATTCAGAACTCAAACTTAACTGTAACTGTTGTGGTCTAGCACGCACGAGGCATTTTCAGGTGCGAACGAGATTGTCTGTACCTGCCTGCAAATGTTAAAGATTTATTTGGAGATGAAATTTCAGTCGAAATGATCTCATTTTCTGTTGAATAGATTTTACGATAAGTATTAGAATGATTTTTTAGATGTGAACGCGAATGTCTGTATTAGCCGGCAAATGAAAAATTTTTGCTTTTAAATTTTAGTTGAAGATTTCGTACTTCCAGTTAGTATGATTTTACGAAAAACTTAAAATTTTTCTTGGAACCAATTTCTTAAAGTTTGTCACATAAGCTGCTTTCGTGAAAGACTAATGGCCGTTGAGAGCATATGTTTTCGACACAGTCACGCTCTAAAAAAGTTCGATCTGCTCAGCTGGCCTGCGACTTCTCCGCTATTGAAAGGAAAGCGTTTTTTTGGGGGGAACTAATTCTAATAATCTTTTGTTAATATTGTCTCGCAGTAAAGCGACGTCCCATAATTTCTTTTTATGTTGTGCCGCGTCTATCAAAGTCCCGTAATTTAATTAATATTGCAACATCGTGAAGCGACACCCCATAATATTTTTAATCTCGTTTTGCGTCAATCGAAGACCCGTAATTTTTTATTAATATTTCATCATCGTGAAGCGACACCCCATAATATTTTCAATATTGTTTCGCGTCAATCGAAGTCCCGCAGTTTTTTATTCATATTGCGTCGTCGTGAAGCTGTCAATTTATTTAATTGGCCATGTAAGGAAAAGGATTCGAATTAGGTCGTCATTGTTAAATATAATCCTGTGCACTTGGAGCCCATAGCCGAAGAGCTCTAATGTAAGATTTGAGTGAACCTGAATATTCTGAATTTTTTCCACTTCTCTTCGATTCTCAAAATGCGTTTCAACTTAAAAAAATGCGTTGTCAGTCGAGCTTTCCTTATTATCTAAAATGCGCTCAATCAGCTTCAGTAAACTTCTGAGTTTTGGGCCTTGTTTGCAAGCTAAATCTGTAGTACAGAAATATCCCTGGGTGCGTGACGCAGCTTCGTGACAACCAGAGACGACAGAAACGTGCTGCACTTTTACACAGCTTTGCAGCAATTATTCTTTGGTGCAATTATTCATGCATCAAGCAATGCTCAATGCTTTTAGGCATTGCCTAGAATTTAGTTGCTAAAAAGAGCGCTGAAAACAGCAACAATTCTTCTTCCTTGACAGCCATTGTTCGAAAGTTATGATGGCCATCGATCAACACAACTACGGCTTTTGTTCCTCACTTAGCGTGTCGTAAATTTTCGGTTGCATACACTTCCTTTGAAGTCAGTGCCTTGGTTCCTCAGTAGCTAGCTGTTTTTTTGCAAAATCTCTTGCATCGCTGAGTTGTTTTCACGTCAACCATTTTCCGTTGTTTTTGAGGCAATTATTTCAATACTTAAATGTTTTTTTGCCGAAGCTATTTTAGCACCTAGTTGTTTTTGTATCAACCATTTCCGCACATCACTATATTTATGGCAATCATTTCAGCAGCCAAATGTTTTTTCGATAACCCGTTTTGTTGCTGAGCTGTTTTTCGCTGCGACCGTTTCAGCGCCTTAATTTTTGTGCAGGAACCATTTCAGCGCCTTACTTTTTTGCAAGAAGCATTTCAGCGTGAAGCTGTTTTTAAGCAACAACCATTTCAGAGCATCGTTTTTTTCTTATCGACCATATCAGCCCTCAACCATTTTATCAGTGTGCAAACCGGCGTGGTGACGGATCGGTGACCAGCAGTCTCTCTCGGTCACGGCAGCAGAGTTCAGATCGCCTCAACAACATGCCTCGTTAGCAAGCGTAGCACCACCTGCCGTCCCCATTAAATATTTCAGACAAAATTCAAGTAGGTGTATCTTACTCGAAAACTATCATGAATTGAATACTCCGTTGTATTTTGCCTGAAGTTACTTGACGATACCGTCGTACGGGTCGACGTGTGGGGGTCCGAGAAAAGGGGCTGTCTTCTGTGCAGCTATCTTTTCAGGCGCTTGCTTTTCCGCGCAGCTGCCCTTCCTGAGGTTTGTGGAGGGTGTCGCCTACACCGTAATCAGTCCGTTAGAGCTACAGAAAGAAATATCTGTTTTTGCTGAGCTACGGCGGCACCGTGAGGAAGACGTACAACTGTCTTCGCCGTATGATTCTGCTAGAGCTTTTCAGGGTAATCCCTGATTCGCAGTACTGTGACAGTTGTCTTCCTGAGGCTTGTGTGGGGACCGCCTACGCCATAATGAGTTCGTTAGAGCAACAGAAAAGAATTTCTTTTTGTGCTAAACTACTGCGGCACCGTTAGGTAGACGTACAACTATCTACGCCGTAATTAGTCCGTTAGGGCTTCTCAGGTTAATTCCTGATTCGCCGAACTATAACAGTTGTCTTCCTTTGCGACTAGACTATAGTATAGTTTGTCTACCCAAGGTGGTCCATTACACCCCTTTTAAAGAGAGGTGTCTTTTTGGACTAAAGCCTGTATGAAAAGGAGAAAGGAAACTCTTTTGACCTTAGGATATGAGGTAATAATTGTTGAATCTTATTCAGTGCCTCTTAAATACACGGAGACATTTCAGTAAAGACTGATCTATTTCCTTTCGTGAAAATCGTGCGAACACGAATGAGCTACTGCATAGCACGGCAAATACATGTAAAATTACATGTGAAATATTTGTGCTACTCAGCTAGGTAATCAAACTTAAGGGCTAACTAGAGTTAATTCACGGGCGCACCATCAGCGTGGCCACAGCGAGCTAGGGGCATAACTCATCTATTTTTCACCATGCCACGGACCAAACACTTGAAATAAAATATAGAACTAATTTATTATGGGTAACCATTGAATAATGGGTTCGACAACACATGCGTTGCCTGACACTTGTGTTTCTCATTAACAAAATCCTCCCAAAATTCTTTGTTTGTTTGAGTTCAAATACTTTCACTAGGTGTGAAATGTAAATCTACAACAAAAGCGGATCGTAAATTACGATCGTTTTTGTTTTGTTTCTCTCTTGAAGATTTTTAATACCAGATTTTCATTTATTCATCAAAAACAACGCTTTTTACTCTTGGTCCTTCATCACGTTCTATGAACTGATTTTTGATTTAAAAACTAAGACTATATTTCGCAGCTTCATTCATATTTTTGAGACGAGCACCATTGCAGTTTTCAGTAATGAGAGATTTGCGTTTGTCAACGTGTAGAGATTCCCGCGACACCAACTGACTTGATCAATTTTACCCTGGAATGTTTGAACGCTTTAGAGCAGTTCTTTCTTTTGGGAGAATTGGGAACGTTCGTGGCTCACCTTGGTTTTTCAGCGCTGCAATCAAGAATTTAAGGCGGGAACTCAGGTCAAATGTCGATATCATATTATTTTTGTCTGCCTTTGTCCGAGGTCGCTCCAGGCAATTACTTTTTTTGGCGGGCTTGTCGAGTGTTTTTCCTGACTGTCATAGAGCAAATGTGCGACTTGAGGTGAGACTGCGAGTAACACCAGCGTAGATTGTAGCAATTGCAACACGAGCTTATATAGATTATTACAACTGCAAGAAGTGAGTAGATTGTTACAATTGCAACATGAGCATAGATTGTTACAAATGCAAAAGAGGATAGATTGTCACAATTGTAACACGCGTATGGATTTATACACCTTCAGCATGCTTGTAGATTGCTTCAACTGCAACACGAACACACATGCTAAGCAATTAAGCCCTCAGCTTCATGAGCACGAACATACGAAATTGAATAAACAAAATTCACCGCATGTTACGAGGTCACATAACACCATCAGCAATTGTGACACGTAGGAGATGTGCAACCCATGCACACGCAACCGCATGCGCAAATGTAGCGCCGCGTGCAACACCCGAACACGTCGCACGTAGCACGGATACCGCCCTCGTATTTCACGTTCCGTGCTGTACAAACGCTGCATTTTCGATGCGTCCTTTTTGGGGCTGAGTTTGAAACTTTTCCGTTTTTGCTGCGCACAGTTAAGTGCTGTGTAGCTTCGTACAGTAGTATAGCAGGTAATAATTATACTTTTTGAGATCAAGGCATGAGGGTGAGCTGAAGTACCCGATGTGTGTTCATACCTTCACATTTGAAGGTTCTTTGTTGACTGAATTCAGATTCATGCTTCATTCTTCGAATTTATATCGCAACCTCCGTGACAGCGTCAGACTAAACCAACTAAACTGCTTATTTTTGTGTTTTTTTAATGGCGCAACCATTTGGGATTGAACGTGTGGTGGCGCAACCATTTGAAAGTAGACGTGTGCTGGTGAAAACATTTTGTAGGAAAATTTAGGACGTCACCTGAAGACGTCTCAGTATCCTGGTTTTTTACTTCGAAAAAGTTTTCATCAACAAGATAATCTGGCAGAACGCGGCCTCAAGCGCCGTTGTGCACCTGCACCTCTTATTGAGCCTTTTTTTTCTCATCATTTGAATTTCGGCTTCAAGGTGCCGTTATTATTAATTTTGATTATTTACATTTAAGCATGTTTGTCGTCGTTGGGAAGCTGTATGGAATAGTTTTAATTGGAAGAGTGAGAGTGATGACGGATCGTGTGCTGGCTAAAGAACAATGTGGTTTTAGAAGTGGCAGAGGTTGTGTGGATCAAATGTTTGCTGTGAGGCAGGTAAATGAAAAATAATTAGCAAAAGGTAAAGATGTCTATTGGGCATTTATGGATCTAGAGAAGGCGTATGACAGAGTGGACCGTGATGCTCTATGGCAAGTTGTAAGCTTGTATGGAGTGGGTGAGAGACTGTTGAATGCGATCAAGAGTTTCTACATTGATAGCAGAGCGTGTGTGAGAGTAGAGAATGAGGTGAGTGAGTGGTGTCCAGTTGTGACGGGTGTGAGACAGGGATGTGTGATGTCGCCGTGGTTGTTTAATTTGTTTATGGATGGTGTGGTGAGAGAAGTGAATGCCAGAGTGTTGGGAAAAGGTGTGCAGTTGGTGGGACGAAATGGTGTGTATTAGGAAGTGTGTCAGCTGTTTTTTGCAGATGATACAGCGCTTGTGGCTGATTCAGAAGAAAAACTGAGGAGACTGGTTGCAGAGTTTGGTAGAGTGTGCGAAAGGCGTAAACTGAGGATAAATGTGAATAAAAGTAAGGTGATGAGATGTTCAAGAGGTGGAGTGCTTGGAACTTTGGATGTGAGGATGAATGGTGAAGTGTTAGAAGAGGTAGAGCATTTTAGGTACCTCGGGTCGGATGTGGCTGTTAAGGATAGTATGGAAGTAGAAGTGAGACATCGAGTAAGTGAAGGCTGTATGACATTGGGTGCAATGAGGAAAGTTTTTGAATGCAGAAGTTTGAGTATGAATACTAAGAAGGGACTGTATGAAAGCTTGATTGTGCTAGTTTTGTTGTATGGAGCAGAGTCCTGGGGTTTGAGAGTAGCTGAGAGGAGGAAGATGGATGTGTTTGAGATGAAGTGTTTGAGGAGCATGTATGGAGTGACAAGAAGAGATAGGATGAGGAATGAGTTGGTTAGGGGGCAGACGTGGGTTATCAAAAAGCTGAGCAGGCGAGTGAATGAAAGAGTGCTGGAATGGTTTGGGCATGTTGAAAGAATGAATGTTGAGCGGTTGGTGAAAAAGATTTATATGTCGGAAGTGAGAGGTATTAGAGTGCGAGGTAGACCACGGATGAGTTGGATGGATGGGGTGAAGCGTGCTTTGTATGAAAGGGGTCTGACTGTGGATGTGGCGAGAGGGATGACTGCGGACAGAAGTGTGTGGAGGCAGTGCATAAGAAGGTAATTTTATTTTTGACGCGGTACTGGGAGCTTGCCCGCGTGTGATGGGGTTGACCTGTCCTGTGCGGGGGGAGGTGCTGCACTCAATGAAGCGGTCGGTCTAAACCAGCTATGGCTGTCGGGCCTGACTGTGGAAAGTGGTTGTGCTGGGCTGCTGCTGATCCTGGCAGTTCTGGTGCGGCCAGTGCTGCCTCTCTCGCTTCCTAGTGACTAAGAAGAATGATTGTGGCCTGCTGTCGGCTACCTTCCCATAGAGAGGAGAGGCCTGGTATATGTATGTAAGCATGTTTGAGCTTCTGCTTTGTCTAGTTAACAGTTCTGGTTACTGCCAGGTAGACGGCATTTCGTGTTTTGCCCTGATGGAGTTGTATCAATTAACCTTACCGTACCCAACTGCCACTTGACCTTAATTAAACCTCAACCGTTCCCAAGGGCCAATTACCCTTAACACATTGACTGCGATGGGTTACAGTGAAGTTCATTATTCCACTCAGATTTAAATTCAAAAGGGATTAGCAAATATATAAATACCAAACACTAACAGGATTCATCAAATATCATTAATTTATAAGAGATTGTCAAATCCCACGCAATGTGTTAAGCCTTATCAGTACTCAGGGGCTATTTACCTGCCTGATTAGATTAGGGCAATTTGGAAACCTAATAATCAGGCAGTTTCGCAATTCCTATTTTGATGCAGTCACTCCATTTTCACTGGACTGGCACCTCCCACTGATTTCTCTTGACACTCTTAGAGCCGTAGGACTCTTCTTCGGCAAAAAATAAAATGAGTACCTGACGAATTTTGCCCCTTAAACGAAAATAATGAAGTGTGACCTGCTCACTGACTTCCTTGAATTAAAATGGTTTACTTTTCGTTAAGAAGAATCAACGTGCAATTAATACCCCAGCTGCTGCATCTGAGTATGTAACTGGCTCTTTTGAATGTCATCGTATTCTCAAGAAGCGCGAAGAAAATAAAGTTCAATCCCTCGTTTTCGTTCTCTTTAGTAAGAGTTTCGGGTTCAAATCTAGCGTTTATTCTGATGGTATACCCTCAATACTAAATAAAATTAGGTCAATTAGAAGATTGTTAGTGGTAATTTTCTCATTCAGTGGTGTTGGTGCTTTCGCGCTCACATGTCTGTTTGTCCTCGTTTCCTAATTTCATGGAGAACTGAGACGCGCAGTATTGCCAAGGAATATTTTTAATAAACTAATTCTGATTAAATTTTTGTTATTTTCATCTTGTTCCGACAATTTACGTGTAGACGCGTGGTATTTACGAACATTTGCGTGTAGACGTATAGTGGTGTGGCCATTTGCGTATGGACGTGCAGTGGTGCGACCATTTGCGTGTAGGCGTGTAATGCACTCCACATAACCTGAGCACCACAAGCCATCAGCAACATGTCCACTAACGGCAGCCAAGAAGTCACAAAGTGCGCCGTGCCTCACTAAGTCTTTATGAAGTCTGGGGACACGCGAGCGCAGTCGCTGAGGCGGTTCTTGGCGGTTTCTTTTCTTTTATTAGCATTCAACTATTACCTTTTTGAGTGGTTTTCCTTTCTTTCTTATATCTACAGTAAATTCGGTTTTCATTTTCCAATTCTTCAGTTTATTTGGCTATTTTTTCTATTATTTACTTCAAGATTCATTTCCTTGTTATTTTCTTAGATTCTATCTTCAGCTTTAGATGTTACTTTTCTTTTCGTGTTTACTTTTCATGTTCTAACGAGGTAGAAAAAACGCTACTCCTTGACCCTAGATTTTATTTTCAGCTTTCAATTACCGCCACGCAAAGCAATAAAGTGAGAATGCATGCAAATGAAAAAGTTTAGACAATTTAATCACCTCGATACATGAGATTTGGTGACAAGATTAACACGCTTGTCCACTACTACATGACACTGATGAAGAAAGGCACCGAATATGAATCATATTTCAATGAACAAAATATTTTTGTTCGCTATTGCCTAAAAAATTACCAAGCCCTGCAATGAAAGGCTTCTGTAATACCATTAACTCGGTATTTCTTAAGAGAAAAGTAAATTCTCAGTTTTATTCCTTCTCTATGATACTAAGAAGAAAGGAAGAAAGAAAAAACGGTTATTTCCGAAATGTGGATAAATGAAATGGGTTAGAACATTTTGGTTTTTAAAATTTTCTCAGTGTAAAGGTCCTTAATTGATAGGCAAAGCATACTGGGTGTACAGTAGACATCAAGAGTTAATTATGTTATTGAGAGAAACTGTCAAACTATTTTCTCTTGGATATTTTATCCAAGGCCAGATAAATGAAAGCATATAAATACTTTAAACACTACTAGAGAATACCTTTGAGGTTTTTCGCTATAATTGAAAACGAAATATCAAAAGCCATCAGGCACACTTCAGAAACAGGTTGAAATCTCGTCCAAAGGATTTTGAAATAGTGAGAAAAGATTAGCCAAATGTAATTAGGAAAGAACAGAGCACAACACTCTCATCTAATGCAAATAAATGAGCATACAAGCAAAAATAGGTTTTAAAGCTTGTTCATCGTACGATGAGTGAGATGATTTGCTTTTTGAATCTTTGGCTAAGATTGCGCTTATTTTCATCCATCTATTCAGATTTCGATATACTGAAACGTGCGACGCTCACTGGGGTAGCAGTAGATCTCTTTTTGAAACATTGAGTTATAGTGTTACTTTTAATTACTGTAATTTTTAGTCATTCCTGATAAAAAGCTCAGTGCTAACTGGTCTCAGAACTGACCTCACAGTAGCAGTGAACAGATTTAAGGCAAACTGTTGATCGTTTAGTTTAATTTACAATGAAATGTTGCAGTGCTTTATTCTCTATAACAGAGATGCGAAAAGACGTGACATGTTGCCTTGAGTTCTTCTACAGTTTGAGAGTTTTTATGTGCTGGGAAAGCTTATTCCACCATAGAGCTCCAGAAACTGAGAGAGCTTTTTGCCCCATGGGTTACATGAATGGTAAGACATCATTCCTCCGATTTGGTTTTTGTTCGTAATATTGGATGGAAGAAATTTTACGTCTGCATTACTCTGAGGGAGGTCGAGAGATAAGAAAACTTGTCGAGCTTTATGAATAAGGGATCTGTCTGGTATTGGAGTCCAGCAAATTTTTTTAATCATCTTTGCATTCCACTTTGGCTGCGAAGTTTAAACATTTTTGAAACTCTTTTTGAAGATATTGAGATTGTGTCTTCCCAGACTAGACTACAATAGTCCAAGCGCTATAATACTATAGACTGAATCACTAATAATCTAAATTTTTCGAAATATGTGTTCATAATGTGCGGAAAAACAATAAGGTTCCACTAATTAAACTGATTATTATTTCAACGTGTGGTTTGAAAGTTATATTTTTGTCAAACCAAACACCAATGTTTTTCACTTCATCGACTGGCTCGATTTCATCGTCTCCAATCGTTAGCATTAATGTTGAAGATTTTCTGATTATATTCTTTATTCCAAAAATAGTGCATTGCGTTTTCCTTGCGTTAAGTTTAAGGCCATTTTGGTCATACCACAATTTCAGATTCTTAAGAAGGTTTTCAGCTTTGCCTTGTGTTTCTTTCCAATCTGCTTTCGAACAAACTTGTCATGGCAATTTGCACATCATTACCATAACTGAAATATTTGTGTTTGCTGGCATGGGGGGGAAATCATTGATGCGAGTAGAAAATAGGAGCGGGCCGAGGATTGAACCTTGGGGAACGCCAAAGTTACCTTTTATGAATGGTGACATTTTGTTATTTAAGCACACTGCAGGAGAGCGGTTCTGTAGGTAGCGTTCAAACCCCTGTCTGTATTGAGGTTCGATAATTTCTGGAGTTTTCTATGCTCGACACTGTCGAACGCTTTGGATAGATCAAGCAGTAGCAGGATAGTTATTTATTTGGTGTATATCATTGGACATTTTTCTGAGATGTTGAGCAAAGCATCTTGAGTACTGGCCAAAGTTAAGCAAGTGCAAAATTCAAGTATAAATCTCTCAATAATGACCAGATATATGTTTGTTCTGTGTTTTGTGATTTTGCACGTCTTCAAAAACAAAACTAAGCTACGATGTGTTTCGTTTTTTTACTCAGCTATTTTGAGCTCTGCAGGAAAATTTGTTCCTGCCTCCTTCGAGGCTTCAGTGACCATCTCGCTGCCTATTGGTTGTCAATGCAATGACTCCTCTGATACAAGAAGCTGGTGGTGCTCACAGTCCGTCCCCTGTTTCAATTATCGCGTTTCAACTTTTCCATTTCACCTATCCTCCGTTTCAATTATCTCCTATTTCAACTGTCCCATGTTTCAATAATTTCCGATAATGAGCACTGAATGAATGCGGGTAGTGCTACCAATGAATGCTGGTTACAACAATCCCCGGTTTCAATTATCCCCTGTTTTAACTATCCCGTTTCAACTATCCCTTGTTTCAACTATTCCATTTCAACTATCACCTATTTCAACTATCCCGTTTCAACTATACCCTGTTTCAACAATCCCCGTTTCAACTATCCCCTGTTTCAACTATCCCCTGTTTCAACTATCCCGTTTCAACTATCCGGTGTTTCAACTATCCCCAGTTTCAACTATCACCTGTTTCAACTATCCCATTTCAGCTTTCCCTTGTTTCAGCTATTCCCAGTTTCAATTATTCCCTGTTTCAATTATCCCCTGTTTCAACTATCCCACTTTCAGCTATCCCCCGTTTCAACAACGTTTATTTCAACACCCATCCTCTCACACGGGTTTGTAATGCCCTGGCTTTATTTAGCGAAATTTACTTTTTTATCCACGCACTTTCTAGCAGAGGACAGAAAATCAACATGTTTAGTCGTCGTCGCAGTGAAGAGCAGGAACGTTAGTTTTTTTGTCTACGTCGGCGTGAGTAAAATATTTTGTACAATGATTTTCTGTTAAGATATTTACGGAAAATCGGAAAACTTTAAACCATGCGTTTATGTGTAGGAATGTTTGTGCAGCATCGTAGTTCTAATAACCTTGATTTCCGAACGTAGCTAAGCAAAGTCGACTTCAAAGAACTTAAACTGCCAGCAGATTCTAGCAACTACTCAAAATTTACATTTCAGCAATCAGGTTCAAAAGTACAGGCTCGCAACGCTTGCGGACAGCCTACCTACCACTTACGAGCTGCCACTGAGTGCTGGTAGCAGCGCTACCACTGAATGCTGGTAGCAGTGCTACCACTGAATGCTGGTAGCAGTGCTACCACTGAATGCTGGTAGCAGTGCTACCACTGAATGCTGGTAGCAGGGCTACAACTGAATGCTGGTAGCAGCGCTACCACTGAATGCTGGTAGCAGTGCTACCACTGAACGCTGGTAGCAGTGCTGGTATCAGGGAACCTGAACTCACCACCGGAGACCTTGGTTACTATGAGAGTACTAAGCCGTCACTACATAACATGGCTGTGGTGCTCAGGGGCTCTGGCGTGACTGAAGAGTTGGTACGAATTACGTACGAGTTTGATGTGATCGATGTGAGGGCGTTTGGAGGGAGGCAGTCGAAGGAGGGCGGAGAGGAGAGGGATTTGGCTCTGCTTTGAAGGGGGTAGTGAGGGAGGTTATTTGGAGTGCGTACTGCGGCACAGCTGTGCCAGAATTGTGGTACTGGAGTGTTTATGTGGTACTGTAAATGTGGTACTGGAACGTTTATGTGGTACTGGAAATGTGGGGCTGGAATGTTTATGTGGTACTGGAAATGTGGTACTGGAGTGTTGATGTGGTAATGGAAATGTGGGGCTGGAGTGTTTATGTGGTACTGGAAATGTGGTACTGGATTGTTGATGTGGTACTGGAAATGGGGTACTGGAGTGTTTATGTGGTACTGGAAATGGGGTACTGGAGTGATTGTGTGGTACTGGAAATGTGGTGATGGAGTGTTCATGAAATATCAATAGACTGCGTGGGTAGAATTCCTGTTGACATACCACACTCATCACTGTCCATTTCTTAACATATGCTTCAAAGTGTTGCGCCATAAGGAGACTAAAGCGTTGCTTGATTTAAATTATGTACTACTGAATTAATCGGCGATTGGAAGTAAAATAACGCTGCAATTAAACGCGAAAGCCAAAAGCGTTTTTTACGGCAGATAATTAGAACGAAGTGCGGACATGTGGAAAACGCGAGTCATTGACGCACTCAGGAGATGACGTGCGTGGTTACATGACACTCCCCACACCTCCCTCGTGTCCCCTTGACTGGCTGGTGCACACTGAGGGGGAGGTAGTCTGTAGTCTGTAGCCAGTAGTCTGTAGTCAGTAGTCTGTAGTTAGTAACATGTAATGTGTAGTCTGCAGTTAGTAGCATGTAGTCTGTAGTTAGTAGCATGTAGTCTGTGGTCTGTAGTCTGTAGCCAGTAGTATGTAGTCTGTAGTCTGTTGTTTGTAGTCTGCAGTCTGCAGTTAGTAGTCTATAGTCTGCAATCTGTAGTCTGGAGTCTGCAGTTAGTAGTCTGTACTCTACAATCTGTAGTCTGTAGTCAGTAGTCAGCAGTTAGTAGTCTACATTCAGTAGTCTGCAGTTAGTACTCTATAGTATGAAGTCTGTAGTCTGCAATCTGTAATCTACAGTTAGTTGTTAGTAGTCTCTTGTCTGTAGTTTGTTGTCAGTAGTCAATAGTTAATAGTCAGTAGTTTGAAGTCAGTAATCGGTAGTCTGTAATGCGTAGTCTGCAGTCAGCAGTCAGTGGTCTGCAGCCGGAAGTCTGTAGTCTGTAGTGCCAGTGGTCAGCAGTGCTAGTAGTCTGTAGTGTCAGTAGTCAACAGTGTCAGTAGTCAGCAGTGTCAATAGTCAGCAGTGTCAGTAGTCAGTAGTGTCAGTAGTCAGCAGTGTCAGTAGTCAGCAGTGTCAGTAGTCAGCAGTGTCAGTAGTCAGTAGTGTCAGTAGTCAGCAGATAAAAGTATACGTCAGTGCGAACAGCGACATGACGACAGTCAGCCTTCGTCCTCAGGCCTGCGCAATTTCCTTCGTGTAAGATGTTGATCTGTCCTTTTTGTTTCAGTCAGTGCAGTCAGTGAGGAGGTGGCACTCAGCAAGCAGGTGGTGCAGTCATTGAGAAGGTGGTGCAGTCTGCGAGGAGGTGGTGCAGTCGGTGAGAAGGTGGTGCAGTCAGTGAGGAGGTGGTTCACTGAGGAAGTAGCACTCAGTAAGCACACAGTGCACCACAGCCCCACCTGCACGGCAGACCAGACGCTCAGCAGCACGCCCCCCAGCAGGTAGAGGACGCAGCCGACGCCTGCGAGGGGCAGGAGACGCCTGGCGCAGCGGCGCGTTTGGCGCATCACAGATGACGCGCTGCGGCCAGCCTCTGTTGTCTCGGGCGTCTTGTGCTCTAACAACGAACTGATGCACGTAGCAGTTGCGTTCAAGCAGTTATGCCAGTTTAAATCTCTCTTAGAGACAGAGAACAAAGAACTAGAGCAAGTAACAGTTACGTTCAAGCATGGCAGTTACAGTCATACAGTTATATCAGTTAGTTATATTCAATACGGAATAGATGCAAGTAGCAGTTGCTGGGGTTAGGAGTGTCTGCATAATCTGTTAAGTATGGAAATGGTGAGTGAATTGAGTTAATTTGCTTCAGATCAATTACCAGTGACGAAAAATTCACGACTTGAAGTACTCTTCCAGCAATCAGCGAGCTGCGAAAATTAATTATAGATTTATGTTCACGACGATTTTAACCGTCATTAATTGACGACCAGCAATTGATGATTAATAATTCACGACTCCTAATTAATATTCATAATTCGAAATAATTGATTTGATTCCAATTAAACACATCCGAATGATATCGCTCTTGTGACCCGAGCTAATATGAACGGCAACTTTGACTGCATTTTTTATTTTTATTTTTTCAGATGATCATCTTGTGTTTGATTTGATTATATTATCTCTTGATTTCAATTTCTGTTGTTATTTTCTTAATTGTTTTACTGCACACTTCATTTTCAGCACTGGAGCCCAGCTCATGAGTTTTTCAGTTTCCCTGCGCATGTATTCTACAGCACCTCAGGTAAGGACGAAAACACATGTTCATTCAAATCTAAATTGCACTTCAAATTTCGGTTCAGTCAGCGATCCTCCGTCACCGTGGCCGAGTGGTCAAGAGCGCTCACCTTTCCCGGAGAGGGTCGCCAGTTCGAATCCCGGCAGTGCCACCCGGTGATTCTCCCCGTTGGGAATAGGAAGAACTCGGCCACAATTCCCCAATCCATCAAAGCTAAGAAATAAGAATCGGCTCGACCAGCGGTAACCGTCATTGCATCCTAGTGGTAATTACAAGGCAGTTGGAAAACCATTGTACAAGATGATGTGTTTCAGGCTCTAAAGGAGCAACGCATCCTTTCTCCCCTCACGACACCGTGTCACACTCGCGCTCCCCAGCGACATCTCCTAGCGCTGACTGCACGCTTTGAAGTCAGGCACCAGACCTTGGCGATGTTACTTGAACGGTGTTCGAACATAATTTTATTTTAGACCGTATTTCTAGCATATTTCAAAAAACAGATATGTATTATCTGCTCATTTTTTAAACAAAGTTAAGTACATTGTTTGTGAGCGCAGAGCACAAATTTTGAACTTGCATGCTGCGTATTTTTTATTATAAATTGTTACTAATTTACATGTTTGGGTGTCCCACAAAAATAGCCCATCATTAAATGCTTCTTGCATGTGAACTCCTAACGGCAGAAAAACGTGTCGCATTGTTTTTGTCCATGAAAACCCATCTATCTTCAGCTTGCTACAGATAAATGTTCGTCAAGTTAGTTTGTTGAACGGAACAAATTCATCTGTAGAGAATATAATTTTTTTCACCACTGCGCAAGCTCGAGAATTTTGGCTGTGGTTTTTAGATATTCATTGACAAGCCAAAAAAATTGTTAGGGAAGGGAAAGAGTATAATACGTTTATATCCAACGAAAATAGTTCTATAAACGTTTTACTCTTTTTAAAATCCATTTCATTCAGAGAAGCATGTTCATAGTTTTTTGCCGACATTTACCTCCCATTTTATGCATAACTTCTTGTATTATTTTTGGATTCTATTTGAAGTCGATTTCTTGCACGATTACTAGATCCCTCAGTTCATGGAAGTGAACAGGGGATATTTTATAGATAGTGTTTTTCAAGAAGCGGTATAAAAAATAAAGGGAGTGAGATAGGGACTATGTGAGGGCCATTCCACTGTTCATCCTCCCACAAAGACTCATTCGCTGAACACGACTATTTCTCGGAAGCAGTTCCCTACGCGAACTGTTACGACGCCTCGTCCACATCCACCAGCCACGTTAAAATCCATACCCGTAACTTTCCTTCAATGGAGGCATTACTCCACTTTTAAGGATGGGAAGTTATGTGGAACTTCGACGACCAATGAGGACACTGCTGCCTTCTTCCAAAAGCAACCTATACGTATTTATTTCTGGTCGAATTCGCCCTTTATTTAATTTTACGAGACTCACTGCCACAGTTCCATCCTCATTGTGACGTCGGTGACGACCTGATGCCAGAGCCAGTGTAATGACGGTGGTTGTACCAACACTAATATGCGTAGAAAATTCGGACGGAAAAGTTCCCTTCGTAGTAAATTAGACTTCGTTGTAAACGTTGCCAAATTTATCCCAAATTTGGCAGAGTTTACAGATGTTGAAATTTCTGAGCGAAATTTCGAATGAAAATAAGTTTTTATAATTAGTAGTCAACAAGTCCAGTCATGTGAAATGCTGCCTCATTCGGAAAAAGATTCAACAAATCTTTTATTTCGATTCAAAAACACCGTGCTGAAAGTTTTCCTTGAAGAGTAATTATTGCGTTTGCAGTCATTGGACAGTTTTAGCTTTCAACTATTTGTTCGAGCTTCGTTTTATTTGATTTGAAATTCTGAACGAGAAAAACTGGTTACTCATCATCGACTTGGAATCCCCAGAGCTTGAATATCTTGTCACAATGCCATGATGTTGTTTTAGTGTGTCTTTACTGTTATATTTGTTTCACTATATTCATTGTTATATTTGCGTCATTATATTCCATGTTGTATTTGTTTAATTATATTCATTAGTATATTTGCTTCATTAAAAACATTGTTATATTTGCGTCATTATATTCCTTGTTGTATTTGCTTCATTATATTCATTTTTAAACTTGCTTCATTATATGCATTGTTGTATTAGTTTCATGATATTAATTTTATATTTGTTTCATTATATTCATTGTACATTAGTTTCATTATATTCATTTTATATTTGTTTCACGTTTTACAAAATGTTCATTGTCTTTAACAGTTTCTTGCGTTTGAAATTTTTCAACCACTCCCCTCACTGTTAGCTTGCCCACAATGTTTCAGAATTTTTTAAATTTTTCAATTACTACGTTAACGCTTTATTTAACGGAATGATTTTACTTTGCTCAAAGAGATGAAACACATCTTTGGAAAAGTGCTTTTCTTCTATAAGCATTTATTGAAAGTACATAACGATGAGGGCTATAAAAAGTTTACAATTAATACCAAAGAACATAACTGATAAACAAAAAGAAATATTTGTTGCGTACGTAAAATTTATTTACAATTCAACGTAGTATGTAATGAAAATACTTTTCAAACATTTCAAAAAATTTGTTTGTATTTAAATGTCGAATTTTCATTTGCAATTGCAGCTTCAGGATATTTCCGTGTTTTTCCTTGCAGAATTTGCGATAAACCACAGCATCGGCAAATACCTACAATTCATTGAGGTTGGATGGCCGTCTTGCGTGGATGTAACTTATGAGTTTTCTCCATTAAATTTCTGCTGAATTTGAAACCGGTGATTGACTAAACTATGTCAGGACTTCCATATTGTTGCTTTGGGACAAACCTCGAATTATCCAGAAGGTATGCTTTGGACCAATATCCTGTTGAAACAGCCATTCACATGATCCAGTTTTTCTACTGATTTGTTTCAAATCATTCTTTTGAAAAATAATTGCATTTAACTTTATTTAAAGTTTCTTGAAGTATTTCCAGTAGTTCTGTTCTATAAACCATTTAACGTTTGCATTTTTGTACTCATATTGGCGTTGGCCCAACCCCCGTCATTAGAGACGCTGGAATCAGGCATCAGCATGAGGGAGAAATTGCTATTCTGCTGTGAGCCTCATAAAACACATTAGGGAACAAATTTAAAAAGAAAAATTCAAGATATCAAGGCTACTTTCGGAAGAGGACCGTTTAGTCCTCTGGAACGTTGAATAATTTAATGCAAGGCAATCCATACCACTGCACCCCAACCACAACGTTTCACTGTTCCACCTTTTCTCTACACATTACGGCATCAATATGTTCTATTTTTCATCTATCAGACCACAAAATCAGTTTAAAAACATCCTCGTACTCTAAATTTTCTCTTACGTACAATAATCTTGCTGTTAAATGGATTCCTCAGTTACGAGATCTTGCGGGGGAGATTGTGGTTTGAGTTATTGCAGATGACATTCGTCATCAGTTGCTCTCTTTCTTATTAAGTTCCAAGATCTTTTTGACGTTCGTCTTTAGTCACAAACAGATTAGTTTCGAAGATCTCATTGTCTCCTACGGAACCTGTTTCGTGAACTTTATACAGAAATTTTTCGGAGAGCACCAGATCTTCAAAACTTTTCAGGGGTCTCAGTCGTGTTCCACGTCTTCACACTGTAACTTACAGCATTTAAATGTATATTTACGTTTTTGGAAACATTTCGAAAGCTCATTTTTGCAGTACATGCACGAATTCTGCAAGCAGTCATATTTTTGATAGCTCCCTTTACTGCGTGTTCTTACAATACTTCTAGAGCCTTTTATTCAAGGCTTACTCTTCACGGCATTTCGCAGAACCTCAAATCACGCACCATTTAGCTTTTCTTAGGAGTTTTAAGACATTTTGCTGTCGAATGCTGTATCAATGACGTACATAAACTTGGTTTAAGTTCCCGAAAAAAATTTTAATCTACAGGGTGACCGACACTTTGTAAAAGTACTTCAAGATAAGGTTGTTACCGTTGAAATAAGCTCTCTTTACTCAATAACTGAGCCGTCGAAAATTCTTCGTCAAAGAGTTACAAAGACTTAAAATTTCATAGGGTTTTATGGGAGTCCCGTCACATTAAAGATTCAAATTTGTTTGCTTACAGTAAACATTTCATCGGCTGAAAATGTATTAATGACGATGAAGTGAGTATCCAATGCTGAACTAGGAGATATGCACCTAAGCTCACGGTCACGGTATGCGGAGTAGTACGTAATCTGTATACCGTGTTACGAAGCAGCAAATGACAATATCTAAATTGCTGGATTGGCCCAGGGGGTATCATCACATGGCCACTAAGGTCACATGATCTTACGCCTCCGCATTTCCAATTCGGGGAACATTTGAAGAGTTTGGTGTACGAAAGACAGATTCATTCCGAAGAAGACCTCATGAGAAGAATTGTTAGAGCCTCTGCAAGGTTTCATGAAACTCCTGGCATCTTCGATCGCGTCCGGCAATCTTTGCACCGGCGTTGAACGCCTGCATCACAACAGATGGACGTCATGTTGAACATCTTTTGTAAATAGCAAGCCAATTTTAAAGATCTGTTTCTTGTGATCATAATATTAAAGGCTGTTATTCTGCTTCTTGAGTTCATAACAAAAATGTTTTCCTAACTTCTTCATTCCCTGTCGCTCTCAAATTACGAATTTTTCTCCAATGCATTTCATATTTCAAGTCCTTGTAACTCTTGAACGAAGCGATTTAGGTCACACGGTTATTGAGTAAAATGCGTTTATTTCAACGGTCTCGACCTATTGTCGAGGTTTGTCAGTCACCCTGCCTATTTAATGAATTTTTTATTTTATTAGACAAATGAACGTTTTTTCGATGTTTCGTGATGTGTGCCAAAGTCTATATTTACTTAGTGTGTAATTTGACAGTTTTATTTCTTTCGACAATTCCTATAAATGAATTTTATGGAAGACCGAATATTTGTTCCCCCTCACTGAAAATTTGTTGGTCCGTCGATCATCGCGCGAGGTAAAACTTTTGCCTAAAACACCTCGTTAAATTGATTAAAGATCAAACTGGTTTATGAAAGGAACCATGCTATACATACATTCATCTTCAACCTATTAATTACAGCGTAAAACGATAAAATTAACTTCAATGCTGATATTAAAACAACCTTTCAAATCCTCGTACCAAAGGAACATAATAATTTCACGTCTGGTTTCCTCCTGAAATAAAAAGCTATATCTTTGGAAAATTTATTTACTATAACATAAGAAAAAATTCTTACGCAGAAACCAGCTGAGGTGTGTTTTTCCAAATCTAAAATCATGGGTAACGAACATCAAATGGAGTGACCTATTTTAGGGATACTCTGCACGTATCAGCCCGCAATTCTATTGAACAGAATCCAAGCTCGTATATCATGAAGAATTTTCATGCTGTAAAAGAACAGCATTGAAGAGTGTTGACGGTGTACGGAAACAACACTAGAAGACTTTACAGAGAAGTTTTGAAGTTTTAACAGAGATCACATAAAAAGAATCACGGGCTTTCCACAATGTTAATTATTTCAGCGCCGATGGCGTAGGACGACTAAGACAGAAAATTCAGTCCCCAGGTTTTACATGTGAGGTGCCACAGTTATTTGTGTGTGCCGAGACCTCAAATTAATTATCCATGATGAAAGTCTTCCTACCAATACGTCATAACAGCACTTGGCTCCCGACGCTTGATATATAACGGCAATAAGAGGACCAGGTTGCAGTCACACGCTGCACACACGCGCCGATGCGGCACTGGGAGCGTCGGGGTCTACACCCTCACTCCATTACCGCCCGCGGGGCACTGAGGGCACACTGCAGCCCAGCAACCACTGAGGGCACACGGCAGCCCAGCAGCCACTGAGGGCACACGGCAGCCCAGCAGCCACTGAGGGCACACGGCAGCCCAGCAGCCACTGAGGGCACACGGCAGCCCAGCAGCCACTGAGGGCACACGGCAGCCCAGCAGACACTCAGGGCACACGGCAGCCCAGCAGCCACTGAGGGCACACGGCAGCCTAGCAGACACTCAGGGCACACGGCAGCCCAGCAAACACTTAGGGAACACGGCAGCACTCGTTGCGACATTTCGACGATGCGAAAAGCGAAATGGATTAGATTAGGTGTTAGTTTAAGCCTCCCTTACTGCAACAAAGGCGTTGCAACATGGAGTTAAGGAAACGCAGAATCTATGCACAAGGTGCACAGAAGCGGTAAGTTGAGAAAGTAGTTCATGTAATGAGATAAGGACAGCAGTGAACCGAAAAAAGATGGTCCTTAACATAACAAAAAACATTTAGGAACTTAAAAACGAAGAACACAGCACGTAGTGATTTCATTTTAATTTTATTTTTTTTTATTTACACGCCTAATTTATAAAATTGAAGCAACTAAAAGCTAGTAGTCCTATTTTTCTTAAACGTTTCGGAGTCCAGCTCCATCATCAGTAAGTCGAATCTGAAATTTACAATGAAAACTGTTAAAAATGCAATGTTATATTAAATGTTTCTCTGTTGTACAA
>JACJUY010002938.1:16919-57785 GCA_014220935.1 Platorchestia sp. MABIK | reverse complement strand
TTGTACAACAGAGAAACATTTAATATAACATTGCATTTTTAACAGTTTTCATTGTAAATTTCAGATTCGACTTACTGATGATGGAGCTGGACTCCGAAACGTTTAAGAAAAATAGGACTACTAGCTTTTAGTTTCTTCACTTCTATAGATTATGCGTGTAAATAAAAAAAATAAAATTAAAATGATATCACTACGTGCTGTGTTCTTCGTTTTTAAGTTCCTGATGAACATCCGTTTGAAGAAATATGAATTTCCTGAAAAAACATTTAATTTCAACAAAAAGGAGGCCTACTTAACTCTCAACTCTGAACATCACATATTCTCATGCAAAACGGAAAAAAAACGAACAACTCGTGATTAAATTCCACAACAGATGCATCAAGAGACGCTAATTCTAAGGTGGGTAGCTAGAGACGCTACCGAGGAGCGCCAGCTCAGTAAGGTACTCTGACCAGAGGACAGACAATGCGGATAAACATTACCAACCGCAGTTGAATGTTCCTGGATATCCTTGATGATGTAAAGCAAGTTATTTCTTTTACTATTTCTTGGTTAAATTGAGACATCCTAGCCACTATGAACGCCCCCTCGAAAGACCAAAGAGGAAGGACCCTTTAGTAGTGACTATAAAAATCTGGGAATCAATAGCACAAGGTATGTTCCCCTCTGAATACCTTGTGCATAGATATAGCGAGTTAAGAAGGAAGAGGAAGAAACGGCAAGGAAGAGATAGCGAAGAAGGCAAGAAACCTGAAAAAAGCAAAGTGGGCAAGCCCTGAAGCCTCGGCCTCCCAAGCAACTCGGCCTCCCAAGCAACTCGGCCTCCCAAGCAACTCGGCCTCCCAAGCAACTCGGCCTCCCAAGCAACTCGGCCTCCCAAGCAACTCGGCCTCCCAAGCAACTCGGCCTCCCAAGCAACTTGGTCTCCCTTACAATGGCCTTCAAGATAACACTGTGCACGAGGAAAAAGTTCCTTCAAATCGTGCGCTCCAACCTTGCAGGTGAAAAAAAACAGCAATGTGACTTCCGTTTAATTTTGGTGTGAAAATCGAACTAAACGGAAGGAATTAAAATTAAGAGCAATTTAAGCAGAAATCTGCCTCAGCACATCGTCTAAATTTACAGATAAAAAATAAAAGTAAAATAACCTACAATGAGTGCGTTCCTAATCAATGTAAAAAAATACTGGCACAGCGAACTGATAGTCAGGGTAAATACAAGGGTTGATACAAAAAACTCGTGAAATTTAAGAATACCAATAAAATTTTTGTCAAGGGAGACGAAAGTATCCGAAGTAAATATAGGTTTTAAAATTAAACACTCAAGAATCCGTAGTAAAATGCCTCATGCATATAAAGTAGGATACAGTTGTATGGATAAAATAGGGGAATCCGAGGAAATGGGACTCTCAGAGGAAAAATTTTAAAATTTTCTTATTTCTTGCAGTCATTCAGAAGGGGAAAAAGTTAAACACGTCACCATGAGTGGGGCAGAAAATTGGCCTGTTCCCTATTTGCGAGCCAATGAGAACACACATACTGCTCTAAGATAAAGACATTAAACTAGCATCTGAAAAGACGATTTCAGTATTTCAATCACCACAATTTACACGGGTTTCAAACTTATTTATAGACATTGCGAAGACCACAAAATGTGATTCAAAGTAGACAAAGCTTCCATGATTACCGTAGTAGCTACAATAGAAGCTACCAAAGCTACTGTGGAGGTACAAAAGCTACCGTGGAAGAGATCATTTACATGTGTGGTCACTCGCACATAGAATGAGAATTTCACGGAAAAGTAAGAAGAGATAGCGAAGAAGACATGAAAACGGAAAGGAGCAAAATAGGCCCGAAAGAAATCAGTCACGATGGCCTATCTTTAACAAGGGTAATCTAACTGTATCATCCCCCTGATGACGTCAGTCGTCATAACATAGGATGAGAAAAAGGCCTTCAATAGGCGGCCATCTTCGATCACGAACTAAACTACCTGTAGGAGTGTGCAGACGACCGAGTGAGCTGGTTGACATGTCTGAAGAACACTCGCAGTGCTGGCAAGCTTTGACAACGACCGACCTTGTGCTGTTAGCTCTATTAAAATTTGCCAGACACGAGCTGAAAGGCATTTTGAAGAAGATAGTATCTGCTTCCTCTCTTAAAGGTTCATCAAATGTTGTCAATATAGATTGTGTGTTTCATCATTGAAATTTTGGGAATATGTGCTCGGCAAGAGCCGCTGCTGCTTCATGACTAAAGCAGAAATTATTGACAGACTCGTGGATGTGAGGTGCAGGCCGTGTCTTCCAACAGAAAGAAAATCTAAACGCATTGATAATAGAAAATAAGAAAGAAAAAGAGCACAAAAATATACACAAAAGAGGGGGAAAAACAGACAACTTGAAAAAAGCAGAAAAAGAAAAAAAAGGAAAGAGAAAAGTTCGAAAAAAGAAAAGAACCTAGAAACAAAATACGGAAGAAATAAAATACAGGAAAAAGAAAGAAGAGAAAAAAGAGAAAATAATCGATTCTAATTTCAGATCTGTAGTAAGCAATAATTAATTTAATTAATGCACAGCGAGCACGGTGGTGTGACGAGGGCATCCACGAGCAGCGCGCAGTCCCCTATACCCTCTCGGGCTAGGGAGCATGAGCGCTAATGAGAAGCATTGAGGACTTCTACATTCTAACAATATTTTGCTACTTACGCAATAAAATGAACACATATATTGTCAACTGTTAGTGTAGCAGAACGAATGAAGAATTTGCTCTACTGGTAACTAATACTTGCGCTACTCAAATGAGCCCATCCACACACACTACTTGAGTTATTTGAAGATTACAACAATTCCCGTTGGCCTTAAAACGAAAATTCCTTCATTGAATGGGGCTCAATTTTTTCAGGTATCCGTCATTAAATTTAGAAAGTCTAGTCAATTGATTGCGTTAAGTAGATGTTCCTAATTCACGAGGTTTTTCAAAATACCTTACACATTTTTGATAAACTCGCAACCAATATTGATCCCAAACGCCTTCATTTCAGCAACGAATTCACCTCTGGGAGCTTTTACTTCGAGAAGGTCAATAATTCGTGCTAACGCTTCAGAATCGTCTGTCAGAGCAGAACAGCGGAAATGGGCGGCAGAAACATTGTCGCTTAGGACGGTCATGCACACCTGCAAGGACTCAAAGAATTCTTCGTCAAATGCCGCGCATGGCTCCTGGATTGGCTCTCGCAAGCACATGTTGAAGACCTTCAGGTATCGCTCTGTGGGCAGGTCGTGAGGGTCTCCCATGTCAAGCGTCCTGAAGTACGGGTCTCTTTCAACGCACCTCCTGAGCTGCTCCACCGTCCGGCAGTCCCAGTTCAAGAACTTGGCTCTGCAAGCCAGCATCATCTCGATGGCTTTAGACAGGGTTCTCCTCTCCGTTATTAGCAAGTTCAGCGTCGACTTCAGCGTCTCGATGTTCACTTCGATCAGAGGTACTTCCTCGAGCGTTGGCAGATGCTTCAGAGCCAGCAAAGTAGGCACTACCAGCGACATCCTTGTGGGTCACTAGTCTTAATCCCCTGTAAAAGAGATCAATTATCATTAAGAAACGTGTGCACGATGCGGAAAAGATTCGTTTAAAAAGGTTATTTTTCTTCAAAAACGTATTCGCGAAGAGGGAAGAATGGATATAAAATTTTTTCAAATGTTGTAGCATTAACAGCAAAGAGGACACAAATGAGAAATCTTAAATACACACAAGTAGTCCAACATTTCACACCTAGGTTCATTTCCTACGAATTGTGCAGAAGCATTACATAACATTCAATAAATATTTACATTGAAACCCGTAAATTATAGTTCTACGATAAAGACAAAATATCATTCTCGAAACTAAAAAGGACGCCCTGAAAAAGGCACCAATTCACGCTGCGCTCACGGGCCTCTGAAAACACTGGTGTGGCCCAGCTGTCAGGCAGGTCGTGATGAAAGGAGGAAAAATTAAGTTCTTTCGAGTGTACAAATTCAAAATTACAAACAGGAAGATATAGGAGACCAAATACATTAAGAAAAAATTACAGTGTCTGTATTTATATATATATATTTTTATGAATAGCATTTGACAAAATGTATGAACCGATTGCTGACAAAAAAAAAATGGGCCAACGGCTTACGATTTTGAGTGGATGTGAGGTTTGCACGTCACTTAAGGAAAGCTTCACTTTATCTATACTTACTATCCATAAATTTAAAAATACGAAGGTCAAACTTGACTGAGCGCGAATCTAATATTTTAGACCGATTGTTGTTGATACACCGGTTGCATTCATAATTGCAGTGCTCTATAATGTTGTCCTCCTCTACCTTTATTTCAAGGTCTAGTTCTATATAGGAGTACTTCAGCTTCTTAGAGCCCTCAAACGAATGTCTCAGGCAAGTAGGACGCGAGCGGCGTTTCATCATTCCGTGTTCAAGATTCTTAGCAAGGCTGTGTACATAATACTGTTCAACATACAAATAACTTACTGGGAAACGTCATAAATACAAATGATGACTTTTTGCATAAATGTTTCCTACATAAGTTGTTTATGGAACTGAATGGTTAACTTTAATCCTCCCAACATAGATACTAAGTTTTCCAAAAACTGTTCGCGACAACATACCCTGTCTACCTTTTACGCTCTTGCATTTGTAACTTCAGCAGCTTTATGCAGAAGCTATACTTGGATGGTTAAACTCATAGGTGCCTCGTCGAAAGTTAGATTAGGCAACTTTTCCAGATAAACACAACTCAGCTCCCAAAAACACCTTCGCTGATGCCCTAAGTTTTCAGCCTCGTTATCTATTACTACGCTTATTACACTAATTTAAGACTCGTGTACATCAAAGGCGATCACGAGAGAACAAAGAGACTGGGGCATTTAGAATGGACTGTAGAAAGCTGTCTGTGCACGACATTCCTTCCCACAACAGAGACCTCGCGCATGGAAACAGCAAGTGAAGAATGAATAATTAGAAAAAACGGGAAGATGATAAAAAATGCTTGAAAACTGAAAGAAGCCAAGTGGTCACAAAATATCGGAGTCCCAAAAGTCTGTTCATAACTAAGATAAGCTAGCAGTATTTCCCCATGGGGCGCCAGACAATATAGCATGGGAGAGACGAACCTTTCTAACCTACACCTATTATCTATTCTGTAGGGACACCGTAAAAAATGGCTACGCTCACAGTATTAGACTTCAGACTTGCATGTCTCAGTGGCTTAATGCTGGTAAAAAGTAAGCAAATCTAAGATAAGCACACCTTAAATTCTAGGAATAAGTAGGCACCCTATCAAAAACGCATGTTTAAATTTATTCGGAGTTTCAACAGCAGTGTTTGCAAATAGTTTGATTATTCATTCCGCAATATCATATTCATAATTGGGGAATAAATTTTAAACGTCCGTTTATCTATTTTTTTCCGAAAATGACAAGTGTTCTTTATGGCATTTTTACTTTGAAATAAAATTCCAAAAAGGCGCAGAGGCAAACCCTTTGTGTGTTGATTAAGCTTATTTACATACAAAGGTTCAGATTTGTTGCCCTATCTGAAGTATTTTAAATTATGCAGCATGAAACTCCAGAAAACGGCTTAGCCTTACTTAAGCTTTAATAGTTACCAATCCTTAGTTAACGCTAAGTAAAATCGACAGTAAACATTAAACTTAGGATAAAGTACGTTACCCGAAAGCACTGGGTCTAGACGCTTCATTAAGACATCACAAAGCATGCAGATGCACAGAAAAACAAAGACACAGATCGACACAAGTCCCTAAACTGGTACAGCTCCATCGTACGATATTTTGCCCACCAAATTTTTTTCATTCGATTTAATCTTCGGTGACACGGTCCTCAATTTGACCGATAGCAAGATTGACCCAGTCATCGTCCGACAGGGTATTCACGGTAAATGTGGAGCAGAGGACAATAACCGATATTCCACTTTTCGCAGCCTAAACATAGTTAATTAGATTAAAATAAACAATTTTTCGTCTATATCTTGTCAGGGGCAAATGAGTATTTAACGAGTTATAGCGGTAAACTCGTTGCCGCAACTTAGTGTTTGAAACGGGAAGTAATTCATCGGATGCGTCGGACGGCAACACTACAATGGACTCTCCCTTCCGGCGCGCTCGAATGATTGAGCGCATTTCCGCCATCTAAGACGAAAGTTAACATACCGTTATAACTCGTTATTTTCGGGTGATAATTTCTATTGTGTTATTAACTAAAAGATCCTCGAAGTGGATTCAGACTCCGCGGGATCGGCAAATAATAAATTACGAAGTACCCAAACGTACTCTTAACAGCTCAATCGCGCAACAACTAAACCTACCGCTCTAACTCGTAAAATACTCATTTGCCGCAAAATGTGTCTAGAAGAGAAGTAGTTTATTTCGATATTATTACCGAGATTCAAGCAAAAAAAAATCGAAAATCGATTAGCATCTGTTTATTCGATCGCATTCGTCATCAAAGACGAAAGTCAACATACCGCTTTAACTCGTTAACTAATCATTTCCCCAAAAAAGTGTATAGAAAAAAGGGTAAATATGAAGGAGAGGACAATGTTCTATTTTCCACTGTTCACTGCCTAAACATAGTTAATTAGATCGAAATAAAACATTTTTCTACCATGCACTTTCGGGGGCAAATGAGTATTTAACGAGTCATAGCGGTTAACTAGTTACATCAACTTTAGTGTTTGAAGAGGGAAGTAATTCATCGAGAGCGTCGGATGGTAACACTACAATGTACTCTCCCTTCCGACGCGCTCGAATGATCGAGCGCATTCCCATCATTTAAGACGAAAGTTAACATACCGCTATGACCCGTTAAATAATCATTTTCCCTAAAAAGGGCATAGAAGAAAAGTTGTCTATTTAGATCTGTTTAACTATGCTTAGACAGCGAAAATTGAAAAATCGGTTATTGTCCTCTCCTTCACAAATACTGAAAAAAGTTGATCATTTAGATCTAATTAACTATGTATAGGCAGCGAAAATTGGAAAATCGATTATTGTCCTTTCCTTCACAAATACCGGTATTCACGAGTTTTCACACCCACAACCAACGTTTGCTGTGCGTTTCTACGCCATTGATAAGACCTTAATAAGGACTTTTTAAAGTTCCCAGAAGACACGTATTCAAAATTTTACCTAACATTATCCATATCACATTAGCCCAATACAAAATGTAGAACACACTTTTCAAACTAAAGTTGACAGTAATTCATTATCAAGTACAATGGCAGCAGTAACTTTTAAACGATGCCTTCCGCTTCAGTATTATGGTGAAGCCTTTGAAAACACCAATATTGGGTAGATGTGTAGCGTTTAGTAGTAATCGATTTTTGAATTTTTGATGCCAAAAAAAAGTTGATTAGATCAAAATAAACAAGTTTTCTTCAATGCCTTTTTCGTCGCAAATGACTATTTTACGAGTTATAGCGATATGGTACTTATCGCAATTGTATTGTTGCAAGCGCGGGAAAAGCGCGCTCGATCATTCGAGCACGTCGAAAGGGAGAGTCCATTGAAGTGTTGCCATACAACGCCCTCGATGAATTTCTTTCCGCTTCAAACAATGGAGTTGCGGTCAGTAATTTACCGCTATAACTCGTTAAATACTCATTTGCGAAGGAAAAAGCATAGATTAAAAATTGCTTATTTACATATAATTAACTATTTTAAGACACCCAAAATTGGAAATTCGATTACTACCAAAGGCTACACATTTACCCAATATTGTATCATACTACCCCGCACTGATACAGTAGATTACAAAAGGGCCTTTTAGCATTGTGGCATGGAACTAAAGAAGCGCTGCAGCAGTCCAGCACCATACCAGAGTATTGAAATTTGCAGCATAAGAGTGTCGCAGCAATGGGTCATTAGTAACAAATTAGAATGAACAAATGTAAGGCTTAGTTCGATCCAGAAGTTGCTAAACTGGGTCGAGCTCTTGTAAGTGAGAAAACAATATGGGCTGCACAACAGCGAACGGTAAATGTGAAGCGTTTGCTAATAATTGAATTTTGAATTTTCGATCCCGAAACATAGTTAATTATATCAAAATAAACAAGTTTTCTTCTATGCACTTTCCGTCGCAAATGAGTATTTAACGAGGTATAGCGGTAGGTTTAGTTTTGTCTATGATGACGAATGCGCTCGATTAAACAGCCACTCATTTATTTTTGAATTTTTGTTCCTTGAATCACGGTAATAACATCAAAAAAAAACTATTTTTCTTCTATACACTTTTTGCGACAAATGAGTATTTTACGAGTTACGAGCGGTAGGTTTTAGATGGCGGGAACGGGTTCGATCATTCAAGCGCGTTGGGAGGAAGCGTCCACTGCAGTGTTGCCATACGACGCACTCGATGAATTACTTTCCGCTTCGAAGACTGGAGTTGCGGCAACTAATTTACCGCTATAAATCGTAAAATAGTCATTTGCGACGAAAAGTGCATGAAATAAAACTTGTTTATTTTGATATAATTAACTATGTTTCGGCACTCAAAATTCGATATTCGATTATTAGCAAACGCTTCACATTTACCCAGCGAACACACTCATAACTTCCAGACTTGTTTTTAATCAACATTCACGGGCTTAGGAATCAATTTTCGGTTCTTAAGGAATTTTAAAATAAGATCACTCTGTGCTCAGGAACGTGCATGTGTCATTGGGCAGTCATTTACTTTCTCATAGTTCAGTTTTATTTTCATCAGCTGGCAGAAGTGCTCACTTCCTCACTGAGGCCACGACTGAGCACGGAAAGCACACAGCATTTGAACCGTGCAGTATTTTCATTCAAGAGAGAAGGTAAAGCAACGCAAAACTTTCGTCTCGTTAAGAGTTCTTACGCAAAATCGGTCAATATTGATTTTAGGCCTTTCACGGAAATTACAAATTCCGTTTTAAAGAATCACTAAAGTAACACATTTAAAAACGTTTTACATGAATGACATTCTGCTCGCTGATGCGTTATTTTCGAGATAAAACAATAATTACGTTCAGATATGAATAACATTATATGGTCGGTTGCTTAGTCGCCGCATTGTTTGGTGACGCCCACTTTTCTGGCGGGACACGCCCACTTCTTGGCGAGAAATTAACTACCTCGGTTTCGGTAAGGTAAGGTAAGCTATTTTAGGTTGATTTAAGTTATTTTAGGTTAGTTTATTTAACTAACTTAACATAACCTACCTTAACCTCACCCATTGTGACGTTAATACCGTATTACAGCATATTTACGTATATGTTCCTTCACTTTTATGTACGACGTTCTTATAACTTCAAAGTTAAATAACTCAAAAAAACCGCATCAGCGAGCAGAATGTCATTCGTGTAAAACGTTTTTAAATGTGTTCCTTTAGTGATTCTATGGAACGGAATTTTTAATTTCCGTGAAAGGCCTAAAATCAATATTGACCCGTAAAATCTGTTAAGGGCCGGAAAATACTTCTAGTACATTCATGGACTGGTGACAACTAAATATTTAGAATAAAGCAAAGTTCAAAAGCACCGGGTGAGTGAGCGCTGTCCACCGTTGTTTTTTAAACCCAGAGAGCTTCTTTTATTTCAATCTAAAATACCTTGAACGCGAATCCTTTAAAATGGCGTCAGGCACAGCGCTCCTTACTTCTTGTCCCGGCACCTTCTGATGCAATGTGACTCGGACCGTCAAGTTTCACGCACAGAACAAAATTGTACGTTTTGTTTAATGTTTAGTACTCTGCATATACAATTTTTAAATTGGTACTTGTGGGTTATCTGTCACTACTTTTAATTTATGGTTTCTTTTTGATGTTAAGGCTAGGTTAAATTAGGTTAGCAATTAAATTATTAAAAAATTATTTTTTTCATTTTTGTTTTGTTTCAGGCGAAAATAAACCTCTGGGACCTTTTAAGAACTGAAGAGGAAGGTCCCAGAGATTCATTACATATATGGAAATTAGAAAAATAGCGCTAGAAATAAGTTTAAATCAACAAGGATATCTTCTAACGTAAAAAATCGATTCATAATGTCCAGAACATCAATTAATTATTCATAAAACAATTATATTTTGCACTTATTCCTTTAAAAATACTTTTCCCCCTAAACCAGTGGTGACAGATAACCCACAAGTACCTCCAAATTTATGCAGCTGATTTTTTACTCATATACTGAGAACGATGAAATTGCAGCAATTATTTATACAAAAATGATTTGAGGGTTGATTTCCAATATTGCTTTCGAGAAATATCCATTAGACATAGCTATAATGCGATTTGTCCCTACTTGTCAAAGCGACTTATGAAACTTACTTTGGTTGCTGTGAAGCAGGGGCTTCTAACTCTTTGTCGTCGTCCGCACCCCTAAAGAAATCTCATTCGGCCCTCGCACTCCCTGAAATAAAAATGTTAACAAATGGTCAGTATCCTATTATTAACCTGGACTTTTCTCATACGCCAAGGTGTGCGAGCATTCCAGGTTAGGAACCCCTGCTATAAGGCAGCTGGACTAAACTTAAAAACTGTTAAACGCGTGTCATTTAATCCCATGTGTTGAACACGGTCAATGTTTTTTGAAGCAGACGGTGATCCAAAGTTTTTCATTTCTTGAACGTAGAAAAGCGGGCCTCTCTATATTTGATAATTACAGTTCATTTCATTCACGATCCTGCAAAACAGACGCTAATTTTATACGAAGATGCTAATCTCAAATGTATCGTTGTAGCTAGAGTGACAGGTCAATCGGTGAAAAATGCTGCGATGATTTACCTTCATATGCACAATTGGACGTAGAATCATGTTGAAGATATTACTTACACTTGTTTTTTTTTCATATTTTATCGACGTTGACTAAGATAAAATGACGTCCCGCGAGTTTGAATGACGCAAGTTTGCATCCACTCAGTTGGTGACATACCCGCCCCAGCAGCGCTGAGGTGGCGGTTCTGAACTCAGCCATTTGCTCTTTTTGTATACGTTATTAATTATCTTTAACAGAAGCGTTAACATCGACTTAACTGTCTTGTACCATTTAAGCATGAAGCAAAAAATATTTGGTAGTCTATTCGACCATATTTCATCTTAGCTATTTTACTTTTCGTTTTTGTTCCGTCTTCTTACAGGAGTTCGCCTACAGCACATCCAGCTGACTCTTCTGCGTGTCTTTGTGCTGAATGGTTTAATAATTTGAAGCTTGTGAGTGGTCAGAGTTGTGGGCTTAACCACCTTTGGCAGAGATCTTTGATTTTAAAAACCTTTTTACATTATCCGAAAAGAAAGAAAGAAAGAAAGAAAGAAAAACATTTATTTCCAATAAAGCACAAGCATGAAATGTCGATACATTGGTTTTTAAAACACCTTAACCTAAACATCCTTAACTGATAATAACACATTGGTATCGTGATACACGTGTAAAATTTTGAAACAAAAAATGATTGACAGAAAAGCACCACAAAAATGAGTTCCCCTCCTTGCCTAATCTGATTTTTACAGTGCATTTAAATATAAGTAACTAAGAGAACACGATCTTCGCGACGCTCATTTGTAAAAACACTTTCATTAGTGAGCACATGTATTGAAAATAAAAACGAAAAACGCATTCAAATACTTTAGCATAGAGACTCTTAATTGCTATTCATATATGGTTATTGTAATACCCATGTTAAGTGTTGAAACAAATGATTTAGACCCTTAATTGCTATTCATACATGGTTATCGTAATACCCATGATAATTCTTGAAGCAGGATTTAAAGAAAAGCAAAAAAAATGCGTTCCTCTTCGTTGCGGTAGTCAGATTTTGGTAATGCATTTAAATACAAGTGACTAAGAAAACATAATTCATGTGACGCATTGCTGAAAAACCCTCTCATTAGTGCGTACTCGTATTGAAAATATGAGCATAAGAACATAGGAGCTAGTGATACGAGCGTGAGGGATTGATGTTAGAAGTAAAATGAACAGGTTTGATTTATTTTGCTTCTAGAACTATGAGGTCGACAATCGGGATTTTGGACAATTTTTCACACTGACGCATCTTACAGTATGCCAAGTGGTGAGCTCGGAAAGAATATAATAATCATTATAACAAAACAGAAAATGGTTATTATAGTTCATCGGAGTCAAAGACATGAAAAGTGAGAAGCATGTTTAGAGTCAACAAGTCAGCGCATACCACATCGAATCGAAAATAGATCAGTGTACAAATGTATTACTGCTGTTATTGGGTTTCAACCAATTTTTATATTTTATTCAGGTTTTTCTCGTCTTTGCAAACGACGTTAACTATGGATTATTAATGGAACTAAACTCTTACTACTTAAAAAAATTATTTCCTTATGGCTTTATATTTTAATTCATGTTGTACTCATGTTTTAATTACGTAATAGTTTAGCGAGAAGATTTTTTTTAAGAATTCGTCCAATCCTTGAATAAATTCCACCAATCTATAAATAATTTTGATTAGTAAAGAGAAATCGAAGTCCTCACAGGAAGTTGCGTAAAATGCCAGTAAAATATGACTGAAGAATAATCTCAATATTTTTATTTGATTTGCTTTCTCAGTTAGAGTCTGAAAACCGAGTATTTACTCGTTCGTTTCGCGTAGTCAGTTGTAGTCGCTGGTATATTTGAGAACAAAGTTAATGTTTTCTGTTTCTTCAGGCCAGCTGAAAGAAATGGTCAAGTTGCTAATGGTCAGAAATTTCGCTCCTATGTGATGAGGCGATGCGGCGAATTTAATTTAGTTCCTATCCATCGTTGATTTTCAACAAAACGGGGCTGACCAGGATTTTACAATTTTTTAAGATATGCACCCTTGCTTTTTTTGGTAAGAGGAGTGAATAAAAAATTCAGTTTTCTGCAATTATTTCTGATACGAGAAGGAATTGCAGAGCAGTCGAGCTGGTTTAGGACCGTCTTTAGCGTGTATCATTGGATTAGACACTTCATACAAAATAAATGTTGAACTCATGCATATTTTGCGATCTAAGTGGGTATTAAGAGCCTTCATTGTAACACCGGAACGTGAGAACTACGTAAGGTAAGGCCATTTTATCCACTTTCTCAACCTTGTGAATTTTTTCAAGTTTATTACGTCATGAAGGACGAAGAAAATTGTTGACGAGCGATTATTTTCTTCGTCTTTTAACACGTTTTAAACTGGAAAAAATTAGGTTAGGCTGGCTTGTACTATTTCCCAATCATGTTGGCTTTTAAGGTATAACACGAGATCGTCAAAAATAATGCTACAACAAAAGTCAGACTCAGTTCAACTGACAATAAGAAAACCCCTCATAATTATACTTTATGACATTGGATCCCACCTCAGCTACAGTTTTATTCTTCCAAATGCTGCACCGCCCCCACATCACGACAGTGATTTTATTTAATCGTGAATAAATCATATATATATACCATATTTTAACCCAGCAAGTTCACACACGAAAAGAATGTAGACTTCTTTTCACACCATAGGTGTAATTTTGATCACCCACTCACAAGATAACAGAAGCTCATGAAAATTGTGCGGAGCGACGCACTTGACTCCGCTTAAGATTTTTTTTAAATTTGCGAACAGCGAGCTAATGTGGAACCTAAAACATTCCGTATAATTCAACTTCATTTTAGGTTTTCAATTTCCATCAGGAAATTTATAAACCAGTTTTATTTAGCAATTTAAATTCAAGGTTTTTCGGGGGTCCAAGAACAATATAGTTGTTAATGCAATGAAGCAGAATATAACTTCTCATTTCATTGCAAAATGAGAGAAAGTTCTGACAATCACACTCATTAAACGCTGTACCGCCAGCGAACGTTAAATTATAAATCAGAAATAGTGGAGGTATTCAGTTAATAAAGTTAGTACATGGATTGATTAGTCCATTGATTTCACTGCTTCAGAGAGAGATTGATCGTTATTTCTGTGCCCTGAATGTGTTTCTTTATTCCGAACTGCAACCAAATAAATGTAAAATCATGTAAATGAAAACTTAGGATTTATAAACCATAACTTCACTTATTCTTACATTGTGTTAGGTACATGTATAACAATTTATTTCAACCTGAATCTATGTCACTTTAATTTAGGCATAATGTTTTTGAATAATCATGCAGTGACCATATTCGTTTTAAATAGGCATGCCGTGACAATATTCTTTTTGAATAGATATACAGTGATCATATTTTTTCCCATTGGCGCACGCTGTATTCGTAAGCCCAAATTACTGTCCTGAAAATTATATGTTTTTTCAAGATCTTTTATTTGTTTTTACTCATAAAATTCTTCACAACATTTGCCATTATTGTACTGTATAATCGTGCAGACTCATCCATCAATGTAAAGGCTGAGTCATTCGAAAAATCTCTGTACCAACGTCTAAATATTTTTCCTTACGTTTCTTCCGTAGAGCGCATTAGGCCTTAACAAACATTTTTTTATTAATGGCGAACAAAAAGAGCACACTCTGTTTTGCTCTCACTTAATTCAACTTTGTTCCAGATATAAGAATACCTATTGTGGCATGTACACTAATTGAAAAGAAGAACCTTCATGTTGAGGAATTTTCAAACATCAACATGTTGACTTTTCATATTGAGTTTTTGAAAATGTGCGTTTTTTACTTCTTTTAAAACTACCGTCGTCCAAATATTCTGTAGACCACTAGTTCGATGTCATTGCTGCATTGCTGCGCTAATTAAGGAACAGGCCTGGAGATGTGGTAGGCATTTGTCTCTTGTGTACCAGCAATATCTCCTGCATCTCCAGGCTCGCGGCTAGACTCGCACATCACATCAGCAGTGGTCAGTAAATGACGGTAGTTTTACAATGCAAGTAAATGCCGAGCCAGTATTGTGTCCATCAGAACTTTTAGGATATTGTGAGTGTGTGGTTAAAATGATAGATGTGGTGCGTGAACATATGTAAAGCCCTACTACTAACACTAGGTTATTTAGACATTGCAGTCATGCTATTCTAGAGTAGTTCTGTTATATTGGCGACGAGGATACAAGTAGAATCACAGGAAACTGATTAGAAAGCTATTAGGGAGAGAATAACTCAAATTTGGCTTACTAAACTTTAATTTTCTATTGACTAGCGTTAAAAATTCGTAACGTAGGCTCTACCCATAGGGGAATTTGACCGTAAAAAAGGTATGAAGTAGTTAAAGATAAAAGAGCTCATCAGCTTCTTGCACTAGTAGGTGCAGACGTTTTCAAGTTGTTGTAGATTTGGTATCACCTAAAGATTTCATGGAGACCTCTTATGAAATTGTTACAGCTCTGAGAATTCATTTTAAATCCAAAGTTGTCCAAATATTAGAATGATTCCAATTCCATGTTTGGAACCAGAAACAAGGGGAAAGCATCGCTAATTTTGTAGCTAGCTTATAGGCACTAGTTATGTAGTACTTGCAATTTTAAAAAAGGAAGTACTAAAGGAAACCCTCTTAGATAGGTTTGTGATAGGCCCAGCTAATAGTGAAATCCAGAATGTATTGCTAAATGAAGCAGACCTGACTAACACGAGCTATTGAAGTAGCCACTTTTAACAAACAAACATCGGCGTCTACGGATGCTTTATTTCCAATTGAAGCATGATACATATCACCTTTTACATTGTTTTTTCAAATGCCTTATAACTAACACCAGGACGCCATGACGCTTTCCCCCGGTCAAAGACCGGTACTCATTTCAGACACCTGGGTAGAATGGGGTTTGGGCTTACAGTTGTTTCTCCTATACCCAACAGAGAAAATCGCCACCAACGCCGAAACTCGAACCCGGGTTTCCCGCACGGAGTCAGGTCCGATAGACACACGGCTATGACGAGTAATCAGGAAATAGCATTTTAGAGAAACAACAAGTAGAGAGGCCTCTGTCATTAGGCAACCTAATGCTATTTTGCATATAGGCAATAAAATCGAAATGCAGAAAGATGTTATCAAGCCATTAAGCAAGGCTCAGGGCCAAACTAATCCTAAATCAGCATGCAGCGGCTGTGGTAATTTGCACTGGCGTAGAGACTGCCCCTATAAAAAGAGTGTTTGTCATGATTGTGGTCAAAAAGACACCTAAAGAAGTGTTGTTTCAAGCAGAAGTCCCGGAAAGTGCCTAAAGCAAACAAAATTCGTTTTGTGCATGCTATACATGCAAAAGGGGGGAGGGAACATCACCCTAACTTTGATAAAAATAGCCAATGTAACCAGTGTATGCAATCCATCTACCAATCTCGGTTGCTATAACGATATATTTTCAGAGGAAGTGCAATTTAAACAACCGATTAATGCTAAGATCTTACTAAATAACATTCCTTTGGAGATGGAAATAGACACTGGTGCTGTTAGAACAATAATTTCAAAAGCGGCTTGCAACAAGTTGCTCGCCATGACAAGACCCGAGTTAAGACCTTCTAATATAAAACTCAAAACTTGTGGTGGAGCTGAACTCAAAGTTAGTGGAGAAATTAGAACGATTCAGGTGACACCATATAGTGGTGGGGCAGCTCCTCTAGCGACTATTGTGGTTATAGAAGTGGGATGTCCTGCATAGCTAGATAGAGACCTGATTAATTCCCTAGGATTAACCATAGTAGCAGGTAGCGTTCATAAGCTTGCTACTCGACCAAATGAGCTAGAGAGGGAATTCACCAACTTGTTCCAACCGGGTCTAGGTTGCTTCAAGAGAAGAACTTTTAAAATTAATGTTGACCCTAATGTCACCTCAAAATTTTGCAAGGCTAAACCAGTCCCTTACTCACTACGACTTAAGACAGAAACGGAACTAGATTACTACAGAAAAGTATTTTCACTGCCGTGCACTAGTTTGGATGGGCAGCAGCTATTGTACCTGTGCTTAAGTCTGATAAGAGCATCCGCATCAGTTGATCAGAGCATCCCAGTTCCTAAAATTGAAGATCTAATTAGTAAGTTAGCAGGAGAAGTTGTGTACTCTAAATTGACATGTTTCAAGCTTACGCTCGGCTACCCTTGGATGAAGAATCCAAAGAGTTGACCGTCATAAACATCCACAGGGGTCTCTTAGCTTACAATAGACTGAGCTTCGGCATAGCCTCTGTTCCTGGAATTATTAAACGTGCGATGGAGGATTTATTACAAGGCCAACCAGACGTTTTCTGCTACTTGGATGACGTTCTAGTGAGTGCTACTAACGATCGAGCATGAACACTCCAAACGTCCCCATCAAGTCCTATCTAAACTACAAGAGGCAGGCCTAAAGTAAAGACAAAACAAATGTAGTATTGGTGTGTCTCAGTATCCTACATAGGGTACAACATTGACAAGGATGGGTTACACCCCACTTCGGAGAAAGTAACAGCAATCCAGAATGCATCTGCTCCCACAAGCGTGACTTAGCTGCGAGCCTATTTAGCGAGTCTTCTACAGGCAATTGTTACCTTCATCTGCAACCATGATAGTACCACTAAATGTTTTACTTAGAGATAAAACCCCTTGGAAGTGGGACGAAAGTCAGGAGAGGACATTCCAAAAATCTAAGCCAGCCCTTCTAGACTCTCAGATCGTAATTTATTTCGACTCCAGCCTACTCATTGTGGCAGCGGCCGACAGTAGCGCATACGATGTTGGACCAGTGTTGTATCATCTCATTGACGGGATAGAGCAACCACTCTATTTTACCTCCCGAACTCTAACAATAACAGAGTGTAACCAATGAGCGTAATCACTTTTATAAAAGAAGCCACGTCCGTCCGTCTGCGTGACTCCCTTTTCTAATCGATAGCTTTGATAGCAACGAGGATAAAGCTCAAGAAATACAAGAAATTATTCTGTTGCATTATTTTTCGGTGGCGATTCAATTCCCTTTCACTTGCATTATGGTATCCAGAATACGCAATCGGCTTATTTTTACGAATATAAATTTTCTTTGGAGCTTCCAATGTTGAAATTCATCAAGTTGCTTTGATATTTTTTAAATGATAATGCGAAAAAAAAAATGATTTGAATTCGTTTGACCAGTAACCTGGCTACCACTTAGTATAAGGCCCAAGATTTTGGAATTTGAGTTATTGTTTTCGGAATTGTGATTTTCTTGAAAAGCTTCGAAGAGATAATAAAGGAAATTTCAGAATAAAATTCCGGCAAAACAGGCCACCATGAATAAAAACATGCCCAACCGTAAGAGAGAAGTAGCAAGACTTCGACAGCAAGAAAGATGCCGCAGACTATCGAATGAAAAACGCAAAATGGTAAGACGAATCAATGCTGCTCGCCAACGAGTAGCTAGAGCTAACTTGACCCTTGAACGGCGTTTGAATGATCGTTAATAAAATTTGAAATTTGATAATTGACAGGTTTCATATGACCCATATTTAACACATCAATAAGTTAAATTGGATAGATAATAGAATTACAATTCACGGGCATTGCACTAGTTACTGAGAAAGTAGATCCAACAATAGTGTTTGCGCTGCGGAAATTCCACTGCTACCTGGGGGACCAAGAATTCACAGTGATCACCGATCACACACAACTTCTTTGACTATTTGATGCTGGCAAGAGCACCCCACCGAAAGCGTCCCGAAGCATTCAAAGGTGGGCTCTGCTGCTTCAATCCCACACGTTCTCCTGACGTCACCGTTCGGGCGTACTGTTCGGTACGGTTGATGCTCTCAGTCGCATGCCCTTCGCCACCCCCAAGGAATCAACACCGATCCCCGTGGAATGAACGTGCCTAGTAAACTTCCTGGAGTCATCTCCAGACACGAGCGTCCACATTCGCAACGGTCCCCTAAGGGACCCAGTACTTTCGAATACATATTAGTCCTTCCAGGGAAGTTGGGCCTCGACGGTAATTGGAGGACCCTGATCTGACCCCGACACTAGGAGGAGGGACGAATTTCCCGCACAAAATGGCTGTGTGCTCTTGGGAGCAAAGATTGTTGTACCCAAGGCCCTCAGATAAGCAATTGAAGAAGAGCCTCATTCTGACTTAGACAAAAATCTAGAAAATACTACTAAGTCATGCATCGAGTGTCTGATCACCCGTGCATCCCTGAATAAAGCAGAACTCCATCCGCGGGAATAGCCTGCTAAGCTGCGTTGACAATTCGGGCTTATGGACCAGGGATGAAAAATATTACCTAATAATTGAAGGCCCCCACTGTAAATAGGTTGAAATTTTTACCACAACTGCCACATCTACTAGTGAAACAATCTCGAGCCTGTAACACCCTTTTGCGACGTTTGGATTTCCGATAACCATTGTTTGAGACAATGCGACGTGTCTCAAATCGACGAAATTTCAAGCATTCGTGAAGGCCTGCGGTATGAAGCTTGTTACAAGTGCGCCATTCCATCCTTAA
The DNA here is from genome assembly GCA_014220935.1 of Platorchestia sp. MABIK. Classification (NCBI taxonomy): domain Eukaryota; kingdom Metazoa; phylum Arthropoda; class Malacostraca; order Amphipoda; family Talitridae; genus Platorchestia; species Platorchestia sp. MABIK. The sequence goes on along the minus strand of JACJUY010002938.1, from coordinate 38,414 downwards.
CTAATGATCCAACAAATGTTGGATTTGTATGGTACAAATGTTCAAGATAAATATACGAAAGACAACGGAACCCTTACTCCTACCACTGGACTGGTTCCTGTTCAACTATCGGGTGACATCCCAAACTACAACAGGTTTTACGCCGCAGAGCTAATTTTTGGTAGGAAAGTTTGCTCCCGTCTTGACCTACTTTGGCCGTCGGAAGCAATCTCGTTCAAAGTTACTCAACACTAGAATGCTCAGAGGAGATACCACCCAGGGTCTCGCACGGTTGACGTCCCGCTGGAGTCACCCGTGATGGTCTGTCAATACTCGACGTATTCCCCTAAATGGACTTCGGCTGCCACTGTTGAGTGAACGGGTCCGTTATCCTACAAGTTCCAACTGCATGGGAGAGGTCGTTCGTCGACATCTGAACAAGGTTATTACCTATTCGAGAACTCTTCACGAACCAACGAAGAACTTTGTGAAAGAAACCTTGTTAGTTCCTCAACCTGCTCGAGATATGTACCCAACACCTCCGACTAGTAAACATGACCCAGAGACTCCTTATAACTCAATATCCGTTCAGCAGGCGAGAATACACTAGTCTTCAACTGTTTGCATCTCCCTCAGGTTTTACCGGGCTCAGAAACCTGTGGTGAGAATGGATCTATAGGAAAGACTATGTACTATAGGGGATAGGGCTACAGAGGAAAGTTTCTAGTTTAGGAGGGAGGGGTGTAATATAGTGTGAAATATAAGTTACTATTAAGAGGTATTGTGGCAACACTCGCGGAGAAAACCGTGTGACACGGAATGGTTGACTTCCGGGCACGCGGAAGTCCGAACGTCAGTTAAATCTTTGACTTGGTCCAGTCTGTAGTTCATGGCTGGCAAGTGTACTTTCTTGAAGATTGTGATTATACTATCTGTGTTTACTCATGTACTCGTTCTGTATTTAATGAAGTGTTTTCCAACTCCTACTCAAATTCTCTTGGTTAGCCTAAATCTTGGAAAAGAGTGAAATAGAGCTAGGATGGTATTCTAGAGACGAGTGGTGTTAATAACCCTATTGTATCTATTTCGGATATTGCTAATACCCCCATATTATTGTGTATTGTTTTTGAAGCTATATAGTAAAGTTAGAAAGTGGTACCATCATATTTTGAACATTGCAGTCCTGCTACGGTAGAGTAGGTTTGTTCTACACCTGAATTTAATGACTCCAAAAATGGAACTATTTAGCCCATTACTAAAATGAACACTTCTGTAGAAAACGTTGAGAACTACTAGACAACGGCAATTAAGTGGCGTACAAAATTATAGTATAAGAGAAATATAGTATAGACTATTCCATGTTTGGTTGACGATTACAAAACACTGACAAGGCATAAGCTTGGGGATCCACGTAAATTATTATCAAAGCCAACTTGCTCTAAAAGGATTTTTGAACATCTGCGTTGTGTTATAGTTTATTAACTGAGAAAACATTACCTTTTACCGAGCTGCTTATTACTGACACGAATAAATCTGCAACCTCACATGTGTGGAGTCATTTGCAAGAGGTTTACCAATTTCTATACAATTCTAATAATGTTTTGACATGAAAGAAAGTTATTATAATAATTTAAGAGAGAAATCAAAATAATAATCACGTATTTAATTTATTACTTGCGTTAATGCTGAAATTTTCAATCAAGCTATGATTTAAGGGGGTCACTTCAGGGCAAATCTAGCCTTCCCGGGCTGGATGGGTGAAATTTTTTTTGTAGAAAAAGGATCCTTAGGTGATGGGTTATTGTGTCCTAAAATTTTATGACGCTACGGACGCTAGAGCCCCCCCCCCCCCTCAGAGGGGTCCAAAGGGGGTCGGAAGGAGCCAGATGTGAGCGAATTTTCTTTTTTTTGTTGGAAAAGGATTCTTAGGTGATGGATTATTGTGTCCTAATATTTTATGACGCTACTGACGCTAAAACCCTCCCCAGGGGGGTCCAAAGGGGGTCGGAAGGAGCCAGATATGAGTGATTTTTTTTGTTGGGAAATGATCCTGACATACGACGGCGAACCGTCGACGGTGAACCCGTGTGATGACAGCCTAACTTCTGGGGGATGTCCCAACACCGTAGAAAACAGAACAGCTCTTGGTGCACGAAGGAAAACGTTCGACATTAGAAACTAACTACTCTCCAAACATGAAACCATCAAACGTATGAACGAGGAACAAGAAGCCTCCGCAATTGGTAAAGGAATTGGAATGTATGACAATGAAATTTTACTGGAAAATGTTCAAATGTTTTCCCCGATTTGTCCCAATTGTGGCTATCAGTTGGCTGTGGAAACGAAAAAAATGAATTGGATTTCTACGTCTCAGAGAGATGCACATCATGCGATGAAGAGTTCGGTAATTCTGTCCCTACGCTCAACGACAAGAAAAATATCTCTAGAGGAACAGCTGTACTCGTAAGTCATTTCATGGACACAGGCAGTGGCTACAGCGACCTTTGCAAAATAAATGCGAAGATGGGACTTGGAGCGAAGGTCAGTAATCGGCGCTACTACGATTATCATGAGGTAATCTGCGAAGAGACGAGAAACATGTGTGGAAACCTAGAATTCGTAACAGCCGAATGCGTCGCTTCATACCATGAGGATGAGCTCAACATACAGCCTGACGAAGATGGAGTACTCGATGTTGACGTATCTTATGATGGGACATGGATGACTCGCGGCTATACTTCGCAGATGGCCGCTGGGTTTGTCATGGAGGCTGATACGGGAATGATTCTTGATCATGAGTGTTTGAGTAAGTACTGCTTCAGGTGTGCAAAATTGAAACACAAATACAAAGATGATAGAGAAAAGCTTGAAGAAGAGATGGAGATCCACAAGACATCCATAAAATGTGGTGCTTACTATCAAGGTACATCTGGAGGTGTGGAGAAACAGATGGCAGTGAACATGTGGAACCTTTCTGTAGATTAGAACTCAATGCGTTATTCGACAATGATCGGTGATGGTGGCTCTGCTACCTATGCTGCCATACGTGAGAATGTGCCGTACCCAGTTGAAAAGGAAGAATGCGTCAACCACGTGTCTAAAAGATTGGGCACTAGACTCAGGAAATTGGAGAAAGAGTACGTTGTCGATCAAGTTACAGCGGCAGGCAAACATTATAAAAAAGCGTTCTGGGCGGCAAGGGAAAGATGACTAATTCATTGATGACTTAGGCAATTATTTCGGAAAAGCTATCCGAGACAATAAAAATGGCACAATAATTATTGAGGAAATGAGGAATGCATGCATGTCAGGATTCATGCATACAACAAGCTCTGGCGAAAATCCAACACATGAATTGTGCCTCGCTGGAGATGAATCATGGTGCTTTTATAACAGAGCTGTTCCCAACGATGATGAATCGCCAAGTCACGAAACAATGAAAGTGCGCATGTCATTGAACACCGAAGAGAAAGAAAAAATTCATGCCGTCAATGAATCTCTCACGACAGATGAACACATGGGGAGATGCCTCAAAGGAAGGACTCAGAATGCAAATGAGTCCATTCATTGCAAACTCTGGAGTAAAAAAACCGAAGCATAAGTTCTGCGGGCTAAGTTCCCTGCAACAAGCATCAGTAATCAGTATCAGTAGCATCGGCAAACAACTGCCATGGCGCATAACTTCGGCTTCACTAAAGGTAACATCGTTGGTGAGATGACTTTTTCAAAACCCACTAAGGAACAAAAAGAATCAGACAGTTTCCGAGAAATTTGCAGACAGAGAAGATCACACAAAAAGCAAGCAACTCGTCGAATCACGCGCGAGGGTGAAATGGAAAATCCCGACTATGGCGGCGGCCAGCACTAGGGTTGAAAAGGTTTCAAGTTTGAGCACATCTCATTGTTTTATTTTATGTTCCGAACTTTATATGTGAAAAATTCTTATACGTAATAAAAAATGAAAAGGTTTTGTTGAAATATATAAGCGGAGAAGCAATAGTTTTGACAAGTTATTCATTTTGAACAGTTTATGTTGTGTATTTGCGGAAAACATTTTTACCTAGAAAAATGTTGGATTTCGAACTTTATGTGCGGAAAATACTTATATACAAATAAAAAGAACTGTCGACCCTTATCAAACATTATAATGTCTCCTACCAAATCGTCTTCTACTATACAAAAGTCCGAAAAATTATACAGAACAATCTTCGCGTGTTGCAACAACGGATCCATGGTGATCGAGTACAGGATATTTATGCAGAATATTTCGTACATGTGATATTGAAATTCCCACGGCGAATATGACAGTATGTGTGCAGATTATTTGTGTGCAGAAACAGCATTCATGTACAAAAATTTTCCATGATATTGCAATTCAATAGAATATTTTTGTTTTTGGGCTCTCATGAAAAATCATAAGTTTGAACATTCAAACGAATAGAAGTCATTGAGTTTTCATGCTAGAACAAAACGAAAGAAAGTTTTAGAATCCTAGAAGCATTGCAAACAAAGTTACGGTAGCTTTTTTCCAATTTTACATAAAAAAATTTTTGTCAAGCTAAAAAGTCTAAAAAGTGTACATTTTAGTTAGTAATAAAATATCTTATATAAAAATAACGATGGGTTGAAATGGGAAATTTTCTACTTTAACTTTGTTTGCAATGCTTCAAGGATTCTAAAACTGTCTTTGGTTTTGTTTTAGCATAAAAACTCAATGACTTCTATTCATTTGAAATATCCATAAAAATGTCTGAAAAAAACTAATTTTTCGTATTTAAAAAAAAATCCCTAAATCGATAAAGTTACGTGATTTCAAATTTGTTTTGTTTTAAATACACATACTGGCCAAATTTCAAACGAATCGGATCAATTTTTAAAAATCGTTGAAGTGACTCCCTTAAAATTAAAGAAAACTTTATCTATGGTTTAGTTATACCTATAGGTAGAGACAATGAATTGCGGTCTAGAAGTCGCCGGCCACTCGACATTAGCTAATGTGGCATGAACCTCTAATGTATTTTCTAACTACTAAATCGCATAACTTATATTTAAACTAATGCTACGCTGTTCTTAAAATTACACTGTATCACTTTTTATATTTTTTATCACTTTTCACGTACAGAGAAATTCACCAAGGCTAACCTCACCAAAAACAGAAATACACTGAGAGCCCAGCGATCGAAAACGGGGAGTGTTGCCAGAAAGAAATTGTGATTCAGTACATTTCGAAATGATTTAATTTTATGGTGCGCACATAAAATGGAGCTTGAGTTGTAATGCTACATTGAAATTAGAACAAAAATTTTTAGCACTTTTTTTTAATTTTTCGGGCACTACAAAACCATTGACTACTTGCTCTTGAATTTTCCCAGCCATGCGCAAATCTGAATACTCTTTCAGTCTCATTAAAAATACCAATTTTACTGAAAAACTTATTTGGATGAGGTCCCACTGCAGGCCTTGCGGAAACAATGATTAACAATGTCGTTCTCTACCTAGTGAAATTATTATTTGGTAGATTTGATCTTTGTTATTATATTGATTGCTTATTTCTGTCAAATCTGATTTCTGTGGTCATACTAAAACCAGAATTCCCGATTAACATTCGCTCGCAAACCCTTAGGAATTTAACATTGAGGCGCAGTTATCTCGCGCTGCTTACACTGAAATATTTGAACCTTTGTACGAATCATGTGTCCCCTCTTAACTTGAAATCTCCTTTGCTCTTCATTGATTCGCCCACAGGAGTTGCAGCCCCACTAAAATAATTTGCTCAAATAATTTTGTATCTATTCTTTATTTACATATATTTATGCATTTTCTCTCTTTAACATTCCCAATAATTGATATCGATTTATGTAGTATTTTAAATTTCATTCGAATAATAAACAAAATTTGACATCCACTCACCCTTTGATCACAAGCCAAAAATTACTGCGGCAATGAAAATTTAATCTAATGTTAAAGTAAATGCCACTTATCGCAAGGCAGAAGATATGGCAAATTTCTTCAAAGATTTCATGGTGCATCATAAATAATACGTAGTTGTTGCTTGCTTGCTTTGTCCGCGGTTCAGTCACGCTCTTAAAGATGCTTAATGATAGTTGTTGGGGTTTGGGTCGCTTGTTCAGTACAAAGGCTGCACCTAATTTCATTTGATTCCTTTCTGAACCTCTGTTAGTGTTTCGACTCCCTTTTACACTTCCAAATGCCTCTGGATTTTACTCGCATTGTATTTTAATACTTTATTATTTCAAACAAAAAGATATCAAGTTCGTACATAGGATGAAGAGACATGATTCAGGAATGTTATTTTTTTTTAATCAAAGGATTTTTAGAAACTTAAAAACCCATTGTTCGTTTTTGAGTTTCTAAAGCTACATAAATAATAGGCAGCTTCGAGTTGTTTTGAACATACAGCGAATAAAATATTTTTTTATCGCTGTAGGTCACATCCACAGATTGAATTTAGTACCTTCTCCCAAAAAGATAGAAGATTATGCACTCCAATCGGTAGCTAGTAAGAAAAGCAGCAACAAGAAATCAGGGACAGAATAGGCTTCTTCGCGTGTCGATCACAGTACCGCCTACAAAAAATAGATTAATAAAAAAATGAAACTAAACGGTAATTAAATGGTATCAGTCTTTAACAAAGAGCGCAAAGCACTGGAAACTTCTTAGTTACCTTGGTCAGAGGGCACGAATGAGAGATAATAGGAACAGATACTAGAAAGTCACACGGCCAAAGTAGCTAAAAGTAGAATCCTAGTTTCAGTAATACGAAAACTTCATTTTGGGAATCCCTGACAATAGCATCTATGAAATGAGTTTTACCACAGCACAAGTACAAGATTATTTTGATCACTGGGATTGTTAGGATGGAAAAATATGTTTATCATCCCTATCTGAAAGATTTATTTGAGGAAAATTTCGGGTCCCGTCGTTTTTGATGAGTCGTGCACACCATCAATTATTAAATATCTTCAAGCGTGGAGTTACATAAACCCATCTTCGAGGCTCCAATAAAATATGAAAAAACATGACAATAAACGTTCGGACGCAATCTGCACAGATGACGGTGTTCGTAAGCTGAAGTACATTTAGGAGGCATTCTGAGTTATTGTTTGAAGTTCTTTATATTGTTTGCAACGTGGGTGCACGTTAGGTTTGATACGATATTTTTATGTGAGCTTATTCGTTAGTCCGGGTATTTGCTGAGGCTAGACATTCGTTTTCACATCGTTTTCCATTGCAGTTATTGTACACGAGACTTTGATTTTAGGAAAGAAGTTAGACAAGGAAGAGGCTACTTCTAATTTTTGTTTTTTCTTATAATGATGTTAAATGTGGCAACTTATTTGGTATTTTATTACATTTTGATTACGCTTTAGAAGCAATTGTTTGTTTTCTGACAACTTCTTTGCTTCTGTGTATGTATCGGAAAATTGAAAATTTATTGAGAATAGAAACATGTCAGTTAGTATTTGTGTTGGTGGTTAAACCAAATTTATTGTTCGTACATACAGTAGTCTGAAATCGAGTCTGTAAAATTTTCTATCTTTTGTGTATTGCTGACACTGCATGAATGATTTACCGTAAGTTCTGCTTAATGGCGCTTTCAATTTGAAAGTACTTGGCCTAACTTATACATTAACCTGCCTTAGCAAATTTTTTCTGTCAGAACATATTTGGATATTTTTTTTTCCGGATTTCTCGTTTTACCAGAATTGAGAGTTCCACCTTTGACATATCCGTTGTCACTACGGTGGTTGGCACTCTCTAAGTTCGGACTTTGGTTGACATTCGAGGCTTTTGGAGTCAAGCGGACGTGTGTTGTGGCTGTGTCAACCAGTTGCTTGAACTGCTTCTCAAGTGAGAATAAATGAATTAATGAGCAATCTAAAATTCTCGTACGGCGAAGAAAAGGCACAGGAGTGGGCTCTACCTTTTAGGAGGAGAATCTGAAGCCTAGGCTCCTTAAAATTCATTTCAACATTCTCTAATGTCTTCATCTACAGCACCTGAAGATGATGAGGGTTTGCAGGGAGAGGGGGGCAAACTTGAATTGGACACACCGTTAGTGAGTTCTGAATGAATTCACCGGGAACGATCTCCTCCACCAGTAGAAATTGCATATTTTAGGTAGAAGTCAATTTGAAATGCAATGTTTTGAGGGTTTCAATGGAAGCTTCCATATGAGTTCCAAAGAAGACAACCCAATAACACCAGGGCAAAAAAAAAAAAGTGCACACAAACAAATGACACCTATGCTGCCAACAGTAATCTTAGTTTAACCTATTGCAGAAAATCTTGTCAACAATTGCTTGTTTTCAAATAAAATAAAATTGTTGAAGATACTGGCAGCTTCTACTTTTGGGGACTAAGGCATTGGCAAGATCTGAAGGGAACTGTCTAGTTGGAAGTCTGAAGTATGTCAAATTTTCTTTTATTGCTTAATTCGGCAGAGCAATGCACAGCTAACACGCTGTAAAAAATTTGGAAGCATCTGAAGCACCTAAGACAGGTAAACGGGAGGGGATAAGGAGTGGTAAGAAGGGTTTTAAGGCGTGTCAGCACTCATGAGCCATGTCATTTTGCTTAGATATTGCTCACCAACTGTTTATTCCTAAAGGCATATGTATTTATCATACAGCTTTTCAAGAACTTTTATGATTTAGCAACATGAAGTGCTTGGCACCTTCCATGAACCTCCCCCTGTGTTCTGTAGACATAAATAAAACTGCTGGCCGCAGAGGAGCTCAGTATGAAATGAATGCCAAAGCAATTACAATATCGAACAACTAGCTTAGTCTGCCTGTCAAGCTCAGAGTAGCTGGTACTGCATCTGCTAATTTTAGTTAGGATTGAACCGCACCTTAGGTGCACCTAAGCCATGCGTTTCCCCTGAGCCTCACACGCGTCTTGCTCATTACCTGGCCCCTGGTTCCCCGTGTGGTACCAGTTTATTCAAGGAACCACAAAATACTCTAATGAAAGATAGCCAAAGTCAAGTCAATGATTCAGAATAGCTTTTTTAACGTCAACTGCGCTGATTTCTTGGAGCAAAATAGCTTGCAAATGAAAAGACCGTTTTTTATTGGTACTTAAATGCATTATCTGAACACTGCAAATGCCAATATTCAAGCCACTTCTTCTCAGAAACTTGTTATTGTAAAGCAATGATTTCAGTATCATTGGATGCGCAAAGAGTTCTTACATTTAGTCAGAGAATATCATTGAATTTCATAGTAGTTTCTTAATTACACAAAAAAACTAATGGAAAAATAAATGACTCTTTGAATTTTTTTTAAATTTCATAAAAACTAAACAACTAAGAATTTTAAAACCATTCTCTGATTCATAATCCAGCAACTCTTTGCTCATCCAATGATACCTAAATCATTTCTGTACAATAACTACTTTCTGAGGAGAAGTGGCTGGAAAATAATCCATTTTTTCTTTTCTTTCTGCCTATTATCTCTGTAATTATGGCAAGAATGGAAAAAAGTATGTTATACAACCTAAATTTATTTTGTAAGATGCATACGTATGCCAAATTTCATGGATCTAGATCCCATAGAAAAAAATTGATGTTTTTTTTGACAAAAAAGTAATTCAGACTAGACGGTCCTCTTAATATAGAAAAAGATGAAAATCTGCTCAGCCTAAAAACCTGCTATTCTGTAGGAAAGCTCAGCCTATCTTAACTAGGGATTAAGTAATAGTTGACATGTCTTTCAAAGTAAATGCCTTGGCTGACCGCTATAAAAAAAAATGTCATCTCCATTGGATGAATAATGTTGCATGACTATTTTTGTTGTAATAAAAATTTTCTTCTCAATGTGTGAAAAGAAGATTATAACTTTGAAGTCAGTTACTTAGAAAGGATTTAATGACCTACAGTGCATGAGGGTTTGTTTTTGACTAGCAAACTCCCAGCCATGGCTCAATGGTTTCTGTTGTGTATGATAGCTTCAAAGTAATTACCTTAGGCAAGTCTGGTTCACTGTCAAAAAAAACTCTGGGTCACAATACTGTTGTGTGTATTAGAGGGAACTGTAGGCTGTAATAAAGACCCAGGCTTTTACTGGCCCTCATTTTTTTGTTAATACATTACCAATGTGGTAGGATGATTTGTTATGTAGATTTTATTGCAAGTTGTTTAAGAAAAGAATGTTTTTATTTCTTGTGATACTGCCTTTAGGAGCCTGAAATAGTGATTATTGTAAGTAAAAAGATAGTGAGTGAGGAAATTACAAGTACAGCATTGATAAACGGTGCTTTTAGTGACAACTGAAGATTGTCACCATTGATAGGCCAAAGGTACCATCTGTAAAAAAGCACACTTTTCAAAAAATAGATGAAAAACTAAGGATGAAACATTGAAGTAACACTGAAGCAGATGATGTTTTCAATAATATCAAAGTAGAGAAAGTCAACCAATCAGAAATGCAAACTCTGCTATCTGGAAAGTTTACTCATGCATTCTCCATAACCCTGCCCAGTAAAGAAGAGGTTCTGAGCTTTGCTTTAGCAGCCATTATGTTCTTGAGCTTGATTTCAACTCAAGTCCTAGTATTATGGAACTTTATCAGATCTTTGATATGCAGGTGCACTGGGCAAAAGGGACCCTTTCCTTGTCAATTTAGAATGCAGTCTTCAGAGAACTGCAATGTTCATCTAAATTAAACTGAAAAAAGAAAAATGCTGGAAAGCAAATGACATGGTACAAACATCTCACTGCATTAGATTCTGGCTTAGGCACAGATAAAGCAATGAATAGTAATCAGACTGGAATTAAAGTTACAAACCACAAAGTATACTGAAAAAATGATGCATTAGTCACTTCTATACATTAAAGTCATAGTCCTCCTGTCACTGGCAGCACTAGATATCCAATCAATAACATAAGGCTCTGTCACTTGCAAGTCAATTTTAATTGTTGATAATCAAAGGAATTTGCTAAATTCTTGAAGTTGTATCACTCCTAGGGAGACCAAGTAGACAGTTGTGTCGATCAAATAAATCAGGTGGTAATGAGAGTACTCTGAAAACATGGAAAAATTGACTATAATTTGTCCATGGATTCATTAACAGTGCATCTGGGGAGATAAATATTAAGGTTTTTGGAGGGTGGGTCTCTTTTCAATAAAAGTGAGAAACCTGTGTTTTCTTTTAACTGCTAGAACATGAAAAATTGGCCTGTTCAATGTCAAATTCCCTACAGAGATGAGTGTGAGCATAATGTAATGAGTAACTATAGCTGTAACAATTGACCTTGAAAATGAAAGCCTTCTAAACAAATATAGAGCTTTTCAAAATTGATGATCTGTCTGCTCTAAAAATCAGGAACTTATTTCCTCAGAATTAGAATAAGTGTGATCAGTGTAAAATTACAAACATGTTTAAAAGTTATATTTTTTTTGTTTAAGATTAGGCCTTATGTTTTTAATTTTACACAGTGCTTCCATTGCCAATGAATGGGGCATGATACACAAGAATGCAAAGGCAAACATTAGTTTCTTCAATGTGGAGAAAACCAAGATTTGAGAACTAGGCTGACAATGAGCTGTTATAAGTAGATATTTTTTTGCAGGGCTCATTTACAGCCACCAAAAATTGATTCATAAATAGAATATTTCTAAGTGGCTCTTCATTAAAATGTTATAAAAAAGCCTTCTACTAATCATAAATGAGTGCTGAAGTATTTTGAGATAGATTATTGGTACAACTAAAAATCTTAAACCTAACCATTGAAGCACAGATCTTGCTCACCTAAGATTATTGCTGAAATATACCCATTTTTCTTGCATTTATAATGTTGTGTCTTCATTTTCAGAATAATTTTAAAACCATGGCAGGACGATCTCAGGTTGTCAGCTTACTTAGATCTATTGCTTCCTCATCGTGAGTATGTTTAGATTATTATTTAAAATCTTACTCAAAAGTTAGTGTTTGTGTTCAATATAGACAATGTAATGTTCATATTTGGCATCAAGGAGTATGTCTTTTTTTTTTTCATAAATGATGTATCAGGAATGTCATTTTGTTTGTGTTTCTTAAGCTTGCTTCCATTGTTAACATTATTTAGTATTCTGTTTGTGTCAGAATAATTTTTATTTATGTGCTATTCATTACATACTTGGAGCATATGTAAAATACTATTCTTTTTGCTATATTAATTAGTCAAATTATGTTGTAGGCAGCATAGTTTGTTCAATTTTGGTTACAGTAAATTGAAAGTTTTGAGTGTTTTGCCTGAATTGAAAAATGTATTAACCAGAATTCAAATTGGAATTTAGCGTAAATTTAGCGTCTGGTATATGTGGCATATGTTTATTTGTAATTCATAATGAATCACAATTAAAGAAAATGTTAACATCTTTTCCATGAAAATCAAGTGAAGGTCAAATTGATAAGTTAGGAAGCAGGCACAGTATGTGCAGGGCTTTTTTTAAAATACGGGACCCCATAAAATCTTCAATAACTTTTGATACAATGAATGGATTTTTGAAAACAAAACGGCAATAAAATCCTGAATTTATATCTTTTATTTGGTACCCACGTATTTATAATACGACAGTCAAAATAATAATCAGAGGACACCGTAAAATTCATCCTGCTTTGAAACTGCTGCCCCTATGACAAACTAGACAAAGGATCAATTAGCACTACATTTGTCTCTAATGGAAGGAGCATTGTCTTAGCCCAGTAAAGTTTCAAGAGAGAGTACAACCTACGAAGTTCTTTGTCAAAGAAGGTCATTTACAGATGCGTAATGAAATAAGACTGAACTGTCCCTCCCTCTCCAGTGCTGCAATGAGAAGCATGCAAACACGTGCCCAATATTGCTTGCAGTAGAGTGGATGCCATAAGACTGTCATCTTCAAAAATTAGTCCAAATAAAAGATGCAAATTGCAAAATTCTATTGCTGTTTTGTTTTCAAAAATCCATTCATTGTTTCAAAAGTTATTAAAGATTTTCTTGAGTTCTCTATTTAAGAAACACCCTGTACTTCTTGTAGGCCTCATAAAATTTTGAGTGCAGAAAGAATTAAAAGCTAATCTTGCAGATAGCTTGTCTGCTCTTCATCTGGGCACAAAAAAATTTGGGTACTCAGTCTGTTGAAATTTCTTAGGTGCCGTTGCCCTGCCCACTCCAGCGGTGCCCTGGCCCACTCAACCACTACTAAACAAGACACTGACTATGCATTTGAGGTTCTGAAGATCTTATTCACTCTAAGTTCTGTTTGTTGGGATTATGTAATAACCTCTGCCCAACCAGAGTAAGGGATAGGGAGAAGGTTTAGGACTAGTTGGTTTTGTCTATCCTATCCTATAAAAACTAATGCTACCTGGAGGATAGGCTTAGGATTACCTCACCTATAGATACAGATGCTTTCTGTATTTCTCTTCCTCTTCTCTTCTTTCAGTTTTCATACCTTTCTTGTTTTCTTTTTTCTGTATTTTTTCCTTTTTTCTAAACATGCTATTTCTGTTCATGAGGCATTCTGTATAGAGCAATGCTTTGTGCAAAGATTCCCTGTCATATAAAAAGAAAGAAATTGAAAAGTAAACCAGTTGATGCAAAAATTAGCATTGGTTTTAAAATATCTCAACATAAAGATCCTTAGTTGATGATATGGGTGTCAGAAATGCCCATATCAATGTCGGTAGAGAACATTGAGGGAAAGGCTTGAAAAAGTATTTCCATAATGATGTTATTTTAAGATTGATAAGGCTTGTAAATATATTTAAAAATGAAAAATATTAAGACAGTGCTACATTGATGTAGAACACTTTTTACCATCTCTTACACTGACATGAGTTTTGGCTTTTGTGATATCAGGGAATTATAATGAAAGTATACTGGGTGAAAATAAATAAATTATGTTTTAAAAACTTTAAAGTTACCATGTCAGAAATATGAAACTTTCTTTTTGGGCAAACACATAAAAATAAGTAAAAGAACTGGCTTTAAACCCAACAACGAATTTGATATTTCTCACATGAATAGTGATGACAGAAAAAAAGAAAGAAGACAGTTATATAAATTCCATAATAAAAGGAATTTTTTACTCTCTTTGATTCCCTTTGTAGTTCCTATGAACTCTACGCTAACATGAAATAATTTAATTACAAACTTGCATTGTGTGAGTAATTTTCAACAGTTGAGTGTTGATTTCTTGTTTTAGCTAAACTTTCCACAACAGCCTAATAATGCTTAGCATTTTGAAATGATTTGTAGCATTATTTTGAATCATTTTGAATTTAGCCTCCTTGCTTGAAGAATATGAAATGTGTATTTTTTTGGATTGCTTTTATTGCTAGGTATGCGATAAATTTTAGATATCTTCTTTTTAATGCTGTTTCTAGCTGTAGGTATATATCCATATGTTTATAATTTTAGAATTATTAATGTATTATTTTTATATAGGTTCATGAAAATATTATTTTCATAAACACAGTCCTATTTTCAATATATTTATTTTGATTTTCATTTTTTGAAGTCTTGTAGTACATTTATTGTGCATGAAAGGTTTTTGCATTTCCTCTTGTTTTAATAGTTTTCATGTATTGTTATCATTTCAGATGGCTTGTTCCAACATCCGCTATGGGCCCGGAGTGACCTCAGAACTGGGCATGGATGTAGAAGCACTTGGCTCAAAAAATGTCATGGTCATGACTGATAAAAATGTAGCCAAGCTTCCCGCCATGACTAAAGCCTTGGACAGTCTTTCAAGCAGAAAGATAAATTTTACTGTCTTTGACGATGTCAGAGTAGAGCCAACCGATGAGAGGTTAGTTTGCATCAGCAGTAATATCTGTGCTCTGAGTGGTATATGATATGCTAGATCAGAAATGCTATCAATCCCTGAGTTACACTTACGGAAACCTCAACTTTTAAGTAGGATGGGAAGTGAGTTCTAGTTATTCAACTAGGATTATGCACGAGTCAAGTTCTGAAAAATCTGGACTTATTGGTACCCACTTGAGTTGAGGCTGATAATATTGTGGTGTATGCTCCCAGCAGTTGCCGATAGAGGGTGCTGCTGAGAAAGTTTGGGGCCTGTGGCTGACCGGCAGAGTCGTTCAGCAAGCGGACATGCTTGTGAGAGGTCATTGCATGTGTGCTCCGTGCATTGTCCTCCGTGTTTTCCTGTGTGTGCCGCAGCAATCGTGTTGCGCGACTTTGCGTCAGTTGGAGCCTTGTGCAGAAAGTATTCTGTGGGTTAGGTTGTGACAAGGCAGCAGTGGTTGTAAAGAGCTTGGAGAAGACCACGAGCGGCGGGGCTGCAAGTTGTTGAGGTGCACGTGCAGCGGGGCTGCGGAAGAGGCTTACTCGCATACGAGCAGCAGGGTTTCGAGTGTTTTTGAGGTAGCGAGTGCGCGTGCAGCTGGGCTGCACGCACGCGGTGTGTGCACGTAGCTGGGCTACGTTTCCGTGCACAGTAGGATTTTGCTTTTTGACCACATATATTACCTGAAGATCGTCTCTCGTGGCGTTTTTGAAGCTGCTTGGACAAGGGAATGCATGTTTTATCAGTCGAGTTTTTTAATACTTCTGAGTGCTTCACCTAGCTACTTCTCCATTTTTTGAACTAGGGACTACAGTGCAATTTAGTTGTGTTTATTATTAGTCATACCTCACTTACACTAGAATAAAATTTTTTAGTGGTGGGTTTTTCTGAGATATAGTTATGATGCTACTTGCGCCATTTCTGCAAACTCTATTCCTGCTTCAGGTTGCACTTCAGGGTTAAAAGAGTGTAATTTGTGCTGCTGACTGGTAATGGTTGGTCGTAGACTTATCATGATACTTTACCTGCAATGAAACTCACCTGTGGTCAATGAGGAAATTTTTGTAATGCTTCTGACCGACCTGTGGTCACCAATTCAATTTTTATAAATATTTAATGGAAGCAAGATGATGACGTGATTCAGTTCATGTTTGCTATTTTTAAAATTGTTTGACAATTGACTTTAATTTGAATCAAATATTGAACTTCAGTTCGTGTTAATGGCCAAGTTTCCAATGGGTTATTGTTCACATTAGTGTACGAGGCTCTCACTTTTTGATTTTTCGATGTCAAGAATGTTTAAACAATGTTTATAGGTGCATCTTCTTTGTAGAGCTTCCTTTTTGCTTAACATTATATTGCCGCTGTTGTCTGTACATTTAGTTGATTTACTGTAGCTTTACTCTCTGTGCTCGCCATTGTCATCATTGTATTGAACCCCTCAGGGGGATACAACTATTGTCTCTATGGGAATTAGCACTCCCAGGGGGAAAATGTGTGAGGGCCCGAGCTGAGAGTTAGGCAGGCTTTCGTTTTGTTGAAATGAAATATTGTTTTGCCATGTTAAGGACCACCTTTTTTTGGTTCACTACTGTCTTGTTTTTCAGCACCTACTACTTTCTTCTACAACTTTTATCTCGTTTCATGAACTTCCTTCCCGACTTACTGTTTCTATCCCCGTTCTGCATAGATTCCGCATTCACTAATATCCATACCAAATGATGCCTTCCTCCTTCCTATCTTTGGATCGCCTTTGTGGCGATCAGGGAGGCCTAAACTTACTAATAATCTAATCTAATCATTTACTGCTGTGAGGTGACCATTGCACTTGTGAAAAACCAGAATTTTTATTTCGTCTTTATGTAGGAAATATGCGCTCGCAATTTACTGTGTAACATTGGCCAGCTTTGAGGCGGCCATTGCTCAGGCGCGTGCTGGCCGGTACGACGCGTACGTGGCCGTGGGAGGCGGTTCTGTGATAGACACCTGCAAGGCTGCGTCCCTCTACGCTGCCGACCCTGGGGCCGAGTTTCTCGACTACGTCAACGCTCCCATCGGCAAGGGCAAGAGCGTCACTGTCAAGCTGGCGCCCCTCATAGCTGGTGGGTGCTGGGAGGTGGTTCTCTACCCTCACTGTACCTGGGAGGTGGTGGTTCCCTACCCTCACTGTAGCTGGGAGATGCTTCCTACGCTCATTGTAGCTGGGAGATGCTTCCTACCCTCATTGTAGCTGGGAAGCATTCCTTACCCTCACTGTAGCTGGGTGGCGTTCCTTGGGCAATATATCGTGAATGTTGGTAGACTTGATATGCTGGTAGAAAACTTTAAAACCTCCTCATTCATTCTCAGTTACCCAAATCTATTTACCATTTGTAGTTTTATAGCTATAATAGTTTTAATGAGGTACCTTACTTATGATTCACCCTTTACATTGGGAGGTACATCTTTCTAATGGGTTGAGAGTTGTTGTAAAAAAATCACCAGTTTATTCGACACGAGACCGGCACAAAGCTACGCGGTAGCCACGCAAAAACTGTAACAAAAGTATTAGCCCTTTGATTTATATGTAACTATAGATTTTAGGGCTTCTGGCAAACCGCCAATGCGTCAAGTCGTAGCATGAAAATCACATGAAGTCGAAGCTAAGAAGAAAATGAAATCTCATTTCCTTCAGGGGGATAAAACTATTGAATCAATGGGAATTAGCACTCCCTGGTAGAATATGTGAAGTCCCAAGTTAAAAATTAGGTAGGCCTTCATTTTGTTGAAATTGAATAGGTTTTTTTGTTTTGTTACAGACTGTCTTTTTTTCAGTTCACTGCTGTACTGTTTTTCAGTACCTACTTCTTTCTTCTTCAACTGTTATCTTGTTTCAGAAACTTCTTTCTCAACTTCCTGTTACTCTTGTGCATAGATTCCGTGTTCCCTCAATTCCATACTAAATGGCGGCGTCCTTCTTCAACTGTTTAGAACATCTGTCTTGCAGTTTGAGGAGCTTAAACTAACACCTAATCTGAATGAAATCAAACTACAGCGGGAAGGTTAAATTTCTTTTTGTGTTGCAGTTCCGACGACCGCGGGAACAGGCAGCGAGACGACAGGTGTGGCCATCTTTGACTACGTGCCCTTGGGGGCCAAGACAGGCATTGCCAACCGGGCACTACGTCCTCTGCTGGGCCTTGTGGACCCCCTCCATACTCTCACCATGCCCACCTCGGTGGCCACCTACAGCGGGTATGTCTGTTGCTTATCCACCTCGTATCAGGCCATTGTAGAGGAAACAAGGTAGTCGTTTCTGTAGAGAAAAAATACAACTCTTGTTGTTCGGCAAGCCAATTGAAGAGCTTCATTTCAAACACGCTGGATGACATCACCATTGCGACATGTCGTTTGGCCAATAGTTGTCAGATTTGCGGCTAGCAGTATTTCCAGATGCAATCTGAACGCTGCTATTGGTTCGATGCCGTGACGTTAGCATTGTGACGCGCGGTCGACGAGAAATGGCAGGTTTGACGTTACCTTGTTTCTTCTACCTTGCGTCAGAGAGTCAGGAGCCTCTGCTGCTATCTACGGCGGACATTTGACTGCATTTGAGGTATCAAGATACAAGTGCGGGTAGGCTATTCATGGGAGTGATTTTGACGTTATTCTGCTTGTGAACGTGGAGAAATTTGCTGATAACTGGGCAACTTGTCTGACTTCAGGAACAAAGTTATGTTCTCTGCACATTTAAATCTTTTTCAGTATTTATAAAAGAATCTTCCAGCTAGCGTAAGCCAGCGTGTTCAGAGCTTTTATCTCCAGCAGTTTATCACTGTGTGGCTGTTTGTTGATACATTTTTCAGTGAATTAGGGAAATGTAAAAAAGCTCTCACAAAATGTTAGTGAGTATTTTAGATGAAAGTTGATTAGTAATAAGTACTGACGTTATTGAGATAGAGATTTAATTTTTCAATATTTTTCTTTCAAAGACCAGCACTTAAATGAAGGTTTCTTACCGAAGTTATGCGTTGTGAAAATAGCTAGATATCGCAAAGTTTTCATTTTCACGAAGGTGAGGGCCAACATTTTTTAAAAGAAAAAAAACATTTTGGTGTCACTTCCTCTGCAGAAAGAATGACATCCTACTTCTTTTATACAATTTGTTAACAGAAAAATCGTATACGATAAATTTTGGGATGGTCGTCTCTGCATTTATACATTTTTGCCCATTAATTACACGTTTTGGTAAGACCTGATCTACTCATATTTCCAGTAAAAGCGCATGAAGGTACGCCCAAAAATCACATAGAATCACTGTCCAAAACGCTGAGATGATGCAGGCATCATCGGTAGGCATCATCGGTATGTTGAAATGCGGTGCCAGCTGTTTGGTGAGCCGTTTCGAATGCCGCTGGACTGAAAAGATTCCAGTCACAATTTTAAGTCTTCATCATTCTTCTGTAATCTTTAGAGGGCCACTTTCCAGGTGATGCAGAATATATAGAATAAAAAATATATAATAGATAGAACGGAAAATATAGAAAAGTTAAAATAGAATAAAGAATAGATTTAATATAAAACATAGAATAGGTTGAATATAATATGGCAACCGCAACAAACCAAGTAGCCCATTCTCGGGGTGTTCAAAAGTACAGTCAGACATCAATATCGCACAGAAGCACATTGATACGTGGCAGCAGTACCCTGTGTACGTGTAGTATCCCTTACACATGACATGTTGCCAAGTTTGACACCGTCAGGGGAATACAACTTGTGTCTCTGTGGGAGGTAGCGCTCCCAGGAGGAATATGTGAGGTCCCGAGCTAAAGGTTAGGTATACCTTCCTTTTGTTGAAATAGAATTGGTTTTGTTACGGACTATCTTTTTTTTCGGTTCACTGCTGTCCTGTTTTTCAGCACCGACTACTTTCTCTTTCAACTTGAATCTTGTTTCACGAACTTCTTTCTCAACTTCCTGTTTCCATGGACCTTGTGCATAAATTCCACGTTCTCTCAGCTCCATAAAAAATGGTGCCTTCTTCCTTCCTCTCTTTGGAATGCCTTTGTTGGGGTTAGGTAGGCTCAAACTAACATCTCATCCACATAATCTGCCAGGTTCGACGTGTTGTGTCACGCGCTGGAGTCATTCACTGCACTGCCGTACAACGAGCGATCACCCCGGCCCACGCACCCCCTCCTGCGCCCCGCATACCAGGGCTCAAACCCCATCTCTGACGTGTGGGCCCGGGATGCTCTGCGCACCGTCAGCAAGTACTTCGTCAGGTGGGTCCTCGTGTCATCGTCTACTAAGCTTTTCCACTGAGATGTGCTTTTACAAGCCATTTGTCTCTGTGTAGCGTAAGCTTGCAATTTGGTATTTTTCCTGGCATGGCGTAGTTTTGGAAATGTGTGTGTTTTAACAAATTTTGGTTCATAAATACGATTAACTTGAGCCGTTCTCGTGACGACGGGGTTTATTGGCTCTGTGCCTGCCTGTTATTGCTGTCTTAGTTAGACGCAGTCTATCTAAACGTTAAACGACATCATATACATCAACCCCAAGTCTTCACAGCTGAAAAGTTAGTCCTAGTTATCCAGCCAAGCCAGCCAGCACTGGCCCACCACTATCCAGCCAAGCCAGCCAGCACTGGCCCACCACTATCCAGCCAAGCCAGCCAGCACTGGCCCACCATTATCCAGTCCGTTAATCCAGTTTTGCCTCATTTAAATCCACCTTGGCAATTCAATATTAAGTCATCATTCTCCAGCTCAGCCACCCAGTATTGCCTCATTTATATCCACCGTGGCTATTCAATATTAAGTCATCATTCACCAGCCCAGCTACCTAATTGCCTCATTTATATCCCCCATGGTAATTCAATATTAGGTCAACAATATTTAGTCAGGGAAGCCTGTACTGACCAGCTGTGCCCTCAGGGCGGCACGGGACCCCGAGGACGTAGAGGCTCGCTCCCAAATGCACCTGGCGAGTGCTGTGGCGGGGGTTGGCTTCGGCAACGCGGGCGTGCACCTGTGCCACGGCCTCTCCTACGCCATCGCCGGCAACGTCAAGACCTACACACCACAGCAGTATGGGTGAGGCGCCTTTGGCTTGTGGTCTTCCTGGGTTTGGCTTTTTTTCTTCATGCTCAGGGCGGTTTTTGGTTTCTCTGTATTTTTCTTACTTTCTTCATGCTGAAAGTGGTTTTTCATTTTAGTTCCCCTATATTTGTCTAAATTTCTTTATGTTGAGGGCGGATTTTTGTTTCCCTGCATTTGTCTTAATTTCTTCATGCTGAGCGCGGTTTTTCTTTTTGGGGACCCTGTTTGTGTTCGTTAATTTCTTCATGCTGTTATTCGTTATGCGAGTGTACTACTTTTTTAAATAGTGTTTTCATCTTTTTGATTTTTTGCTTGCAAGAAATGAATTTTTTCAAGTGTGTATGCTATTCGCATCAAAGGAAAAGTGAGAAATTTCTTCTGAATTTGGGATCTGTTTTATATAAACTCGACCACGTCTAGTACAGTCAGCTCAATTTACAGGAAATTGATCTAGGTTCTGTACTATTTCTCACATTACACATATCAGTAGTACCATATCTATGACATGTAGCGAGTTTGATTACTTTTTAAGGAATTTATAACACCGTGTTCAGACTCTCATATCTAGAATTTAACATAATGCATCATGACTACCACATTTAGAACATCTGGTGCAAAATCCAGTTTATCCA